>JAOSBN010000708.1:0-19582 GCA_027563595.1 Erythroxylum suave | reverse complement strand
AAAAGTAAAATGTTTGATTCGCTATGTCACACAATCTCTCATGGAAGTCTCCAATGGTTTCACTCTCGTCCATCTTCAACTCTTCAAATCTCACAGCCAACATCTAAAGTTTCGAGGCTATCACAGATTTTGATCCCTCATGTATAGTTTGCAAAGTATCACAAGCTTCTTTTGCCGATTAACAGGCTGATATCATAGCAAGGTGACCTTCATCAACTGCACTAAAGGTGGCATGCATGGCTTATGAGTTTCCAAGTGCTCTCTCTTCTTCAGCTCTTTTCCACTTAGACGGATCTTTCAGTACTACTTATCCATTGTCATCAGGTATCACTAGATGTGTCCAGCCATTTAACATCGAGTTCTATGCTTTTGTTCCCTTTGCCTAATAAAAACTGTCATCCGTGATTTTCATGCAGGATAATTGGAACTATCCAATAGCAGTGGCCTAGTAATTAATGCTCCTTCTTTTGTAGCCATATTAGTGAAACACAGATATGTACTATCCTGCTGCACCAAGTGCTGATTCAGTGACCCGCTCTAATACCAATTGAAAATTTCCGAAGGGATGTAGTTTCGCAAAATCTCCGATTTGATCACAGTCGTTTCTAGCACAATCAAAAGGTAGAAAAATTTAATGTAGAAATGTAAATCAACACCGAAGTTGGTTAACGTAGTTTGATACACCTTGTCTACGTCTGCAAGGCCCTCACCCAGCTTAATATTTTCACTAATGACAATAGTTTTATACAAGGTTTTATTGAGCCGAAACTACTTAACCTTTGACAGTATCCCTCATCCTCACAAACCCTGAAAGTATTTCACACCCGATAATATGACAGACTCATGTTATCCTCAACAAAGGATTTTCGCAGCAACTTTTTAACGAAAGACAATAAACACACAACTCAAGTGATTAAAATAAACAATGAACATAAACAAAGACACTTGAGAAAGAAAACAACTTCCCTAACAATGTAGCTTCATCAACGAAAGAATAGGAAGTTGATTACTGAAAAATCTGTTATGAAGCTTCAAAATCGTCACTGGAAAATCTTACGCACATTAGCAGTAAAATCACCAACAAAACAAACGTTTCATCTCCAAAACATTGCAGACGATGGAGCTTCAACCACACGAAAAACTTCTGAAGTTTTTTCACAAAACACCTTACAAAAACATACCAAAAAATCACCCACAATGGACAAAAAAAATACAACTTCCAATTTGAAAAAATCTTCGAAAATTTGTTTCCAAAAATCACTCAAAGACCCAAAAAAATCTAACTGTCAAGTAACCATATCCGTATCGTTTTTTCCCACACAAGACAGCAACAAAACAGCCCCAATAAATCACGCAATAGGCAGATGAAACACAACAAAAATTTGCATGTTTTTCACTATCGAAAATCCCACCACTTCAGTCCAGAAAATCACACAAACACCGATGAAAAAGTAATTGCTTCGAATCCCAATAAATAGTGATAACTCAAGTAGAATGCAGCTGCTGAAAAACACCCACTAAAACACAAAGACGAAAGAAAACAATGTAGCTGCAATATATGGATTAATGATCAACGTAAACGTGGCCAGCTTTACAGCCTCTCAATCAATAGCTGCAAGAATTTCACACAATCACCAAAGATCCCAGCCACACAAATCACGTGAAAATCAGCAAAGATAGAGTCATATCTTAATCCAATCAATTGTCAAATATCAAGTTAGATTTCCATAAGATAGCCATTATCAAATCCCATCTTAAGTAGAATTTGAAGCTTATCAAACTTGTTTTCGAAGAGTCCCACTTGAACTCAATTAGGTCAAATTATCAAATAATGTCTAAAATTAAATAACTAAGATATTGTGATCAATATCTTAACAGATAATAATTTAATAGGTTAACTTAAAATATCAAAATATTTTAAAATTACATATAAAGCATAATTTATCAAAAATTAACGGTAAAGAAAAGAACAAAATGAAAGAGTTCTACAAAACTTTTATTTTAAATATGCTTACGACACAAAAGTTCTGTAAAATATGATTATTGCACAAAAATTCCATAAGTGATTTTATTTTATGATTAAAAAAATCAAACGGATTCAAGATTATTAAACTGGCCAACTTTTTTGTTTAGTTTTTAACTTTCGGTCGATTTAATTTAATAATCCTTATTGTTAAAAATTGATTAGTCTATTAATTAATTGACCAATCTGAGTAAATTAATCGATTTTCATAAACTAAAATAAACTAATTAATTTTCATTTAATAGTCTCTTTTTAATTAAACATTAAATTAAAGACATTATCTTTCAATCTTATTTTAAATTCTTTAATTTTATTTAATTTTTAACCAGTTTTATAATGATATAATAACAGTTGGACCTTTTAAATTTTAAATCTTTTATTTTATCAGTTTAATTTATGGTCTAATTTTTAAAAAATTGATTTATTAAAAAGAGAGTGTTGAATGACTTCTATCTTTAGTCTTTACTCGAAGTTCAAAATTTTCCTTCAAACTTTCAACAGACAGGAACCAAGACTTTGAAATCGAAAGCTGGTTTAAAATCAAAATGCGTGTATTGACAATTGACGTAACTAATATGTTGTACAAATTTGGAAAATGAAGCGAATCCTGGCAGGTATCTGAAGATCCTGACTCTGGATTGCTATAAGTCATCTTTCCCAGTTATGACCGGCACTTGGAGAAACTGCAATCACTGAAAAGGCTTGCTTGCTTCCTTGCCATGTACGTCCTTGTCCGCGACTTTCCAGGCTGGAAAGACTTTCCGGGAAATTGTGTGCTTAAATTGTCATTTGCACGACAAGTACAGCCAAAACATTAGTCGACGTTTCTCTATAATCTTGACTGGCTCTGGGAGAAAAGTTGGTTTGATCGGTGCTCTTCAAGTCTTGACAACTTAGATCCTTGTCTATATTTTAAAAAACACTAAATATTAAAGGCGATTAATTAAAATTTGCTTAATTAGATTATTTATTTATAATATGTAATTTATAACTTATTTATATTTATATTCTCAAAATTTTATTTATTGCATAGGTAAAATTATTCTTAAAACGAATGACTAAAGAAGTAAACGATTCGACTAGTTTAGTAGTTAAAACTTTAGAACAGCTAATTTTTTTATTCATTTTTAACTTTGTAATTCAATTTATTTTAATAATCTTTGTTATTAAAAATTGATAATTTTATTAAGAAATTAAACTGTTTTTGTAAACTAATCAGTTTTTATAAATAAAAATAAACCAATTAATTTTCATTTATCAGTTTTTATAATTTAAATTTAAATTATTTGATAGGTAAAGACAATTTTTTCAATTATATTTCAAATTCTTCAAATTTATTCAATTTTTAATTGGTTTTATGACGATCTAATATCAATTGAACATTTTAAACTTTAAATCTTTTGTCGTACTAATTTAACTTCCGGTACAATTTTTAACATTACTTAAAAATAAGACATTATTTCAAAAGTAAGCATGTGTGATTGTATATATTAATCGATTGTGTTTCATATGGATGAAATCTATTGAATAAATTATATTTTATAAATTACTTTTAAATCAATAATTAAAAGCAAAACAACAATCTCGATTTAATTAATATTTATAAATTCAATATATCTCCATTTCGAACGCTCATATTTTAAGTTGTCACTTGCCAAGGTGACAAATAGTCTCTCAAACACGACTAAAAGCCTTTAAATTAATATGCAAACAAAGAGCAAATTCGATTAACAGGACTCAAAATTAATACGTCTAACTGAAATTGTTAAATTAATACCTTTAAAGGGTTAATTATTAAAAAAAAAGTATAAACTTTCATCAAACTTTCAATTATAGCCCGAACTTTAAAGACTAGCAATAAAATTCTTAAACTTTTTAATTTTTTTATAGACTGAATGTCAAAAAGTAGAAACAAAATGCTCAAATTTTCAATTTTTTCAAATCTAGCCTGACATTAGTGTTTTTGTTAAATTTGTCGGCATAGCTTGTCACGTGTTTCAGAAACCTTAATTATTAATACACGTCAATCAAAATTAACACAATAAATGAAAATTAATGAAACGACGTTGTTGTTAAAAAATGACCTAAATCAAATTCCGTAGCCCTAACGACCTTATGTTTTGATTTCAGTTTTTACCTTCATTCTCAATTTGTTCTGTCGATACCCTCACCCTTCGATTTTCATATTATGCAGCCTTGATGCCCTCACACTAAAGGCATCAAGAGAACTGAAAAATTGTAGGAGTAATAGTTTGGAGCATCAGAAGAACAAACGGAAAATAATAGCTGAGGTATCGGGAGAACAATGAATAACGTCCGGTTAGAATTGAAGAAAATTGAAAATTTGAACATTTTTATTGTTACTTTTTAAAATTTGGGTTATAATTGAAAATTTTTAAAATTTTAAATATTTTATTGCGACTTTTTAAAGTTCGAGTTATAATTAAAAAATTAATAAAAGTTTGAGCTCTTTTTTGATAGCTAACCCTACCTCTAATATTTTGACCACCCTCTTGGATCGATGCTATACCTTACCATCTTTGTTTATAGAAGACTTTCAGGTGAAGATAATTAATAACAGAACCGATTATAGTCAACAATTCCAACCAAATTTTGGTCCTACATGAACTTACAAGTCAACGTATAGGCTGTGACTAGCGATCAATATTTAATACGGTCCTCTAAAGGCGTTGATAATGAGAAGCAAGAGACAAGCAACCACACAGCCGTCTAGTCCTTAAATCTTAACCACAACCACCACATGTTGCCCCATGATTAAGAAAATGACTGGTCAAAATGATTAAAAAATTAAACCACTTCAATCGTTCAATCATAAAAATATTTAATGTTTAATATTTAATTTAGTTTTTAAATTTTTAGTTCAATTTATTTTAATAGCTCTTATTGTTAAATCTGATTAATATATTAATCGTTAATTTTCATAAATTAATAAGTTCTTATAAACTAAAATAAATCAATTAATTTTCAATTAACAATATTTTTTAATTAAACATTAAATTCTTCAATGAGTAAAGACAATTTTTTAATCATATTTAAAATTTTTAAATTTTATTTAATCTTTAGCCGGTTTTATGTTAGTTTAATATCAATTAAATATTTTAAACCTTAAATCTCTTGTCATACAGGTTTAGCTTTCAGTTCGGTTTTTAAAACATCGATCGTATGTGAAAATATCTTGACAGTAAAATGTTTGTCTATTTCATGTACAATAACCTAATGTGATAATATATCTGTGCACTATTAACTCTAGTTTATTTTTTCAACATAAAAGATTGAAATATGTCCTTAAGAAAAAATATATTTTTAATTCTAAAATTTTTATTAAAATATAAATTAGATTATAATATTTTGAAACGTTAAAAATATTAGTGTAATTTCTAAATTACAAATTTTATTTCCATCAATTATATATATCACATTAGTGTTATTTTCATATGGGTCTACTGTGCCACGTAAAGTAGAGGGATTCATATATTTTTAACGTTATAAAAGATTAGAGTTAAAGTATATATTTTTTATCTTCTACCTAATTAATTCAGAGTATAATGTGATGTGATTATTTTGATGGTATTGAATTATAAAATTAAGTGACAAGCAATTAATTAGTCTTAAAAACTCTTATTTCTTGTAATAAGTTAAATATCAAGTTAGATATCCAGAAGATAGCCATTATCAAAATCCCATCTTAATTAGAATTTGAAAATTATCAAACTTGTCTCGGAAGAGTCACGCTTAAACTCAATTAAGTCTAATTATCAAATAATGTTTAAAATTAAATAATTAAAATATTTTAATTTATATCTCAAGACATAATAATTAAATAGGTTACCTTAAAATACCAAAATATTTTAAAATTACCTATAAAACATAATTTATCAAAAAATTAACGGTAAAGAAAAAAAAACAAATCGAAAGAATTCTACAAAACTTTTATTTTAAATATGATTATGACACAAAAGTCCGTAAATTATGATTATTACATAAAAATTCCATACGTGATTTTATTTTATGATTAAAAAATCGAACCGATTCAAGTGGTTTAATAATAAAAATCTTGAAATAACCAATTTTTTGTTTAATTTTTAACTTTCTGTTCGATTTATTTTAATAATCCTTGTTATTAAAAATTGATTAGCCTATTAATTAATTGATCAATCTTCATAAACTAATCGATTTTTATAAACTAAAATAAACTAATTAATTTTCATCTAACAGTTTCTCTTTTTAAGTAAACATTAAATTAAAGATAATTTCATTCAATTTTATTTTAAATTCTTCAATTTCATTCAATTTTTAACTAGTTTTATAATGGTCTAATAACAATTGAACCTTTTAAATTTTAAAATTTTCATCTTACTGATTTAATCTATGGTCTAATTTTTTAAACGTTGATTTTATTAAAGAGAGCGTGATGCAAGGCTTCTATCTTTGGTTGAAGTTCAAAATTTTTCTTCAAATTTTCAACAGACAGGAACCAAGATTTTGAAATCGAAACCTGGTTCAAAATCAAAATGAGTGTATTGACAATTGACTTAAGTAACTAATGTGTCGAACAAATTTGGAAAATGAAGCCAATCCTGCAAGGTATTTCAAGATCCTGACTCTGGGTTGCTATCAGTGCTAGCCTTAAGTAGGGGCAGGGGCTCATCCTTACTAGGGCCCACCTTAAATGTATTTGAGTAGCATTTTTTTCAACATTTGAGTAGTATTTTTTTAGCATTTTTTCATTTAGAAGGGTAGTAAATTCTTGATTGTTGAAGAAGAAAAAGTTAACGTTAACTAATAAATAGTTTCCTTTGTTAGTTATATTACCAAGAAAGTTAGCGTTAACTTTTAATCTTGGAAGCTAAATATATTTTTTATTAGCTGTACAACTTGAACTTGTTATATTTATAAATACATTTGAAGTATTTGAGTGTATTTCTTATACTCTAATTTTTTATTTTCACTAACATATGAATCTAAGATATTTCAACTCAAAAATTGGTGGTAAAAAAATTTCACAGTTATGTCTTCTGAGTTATGTCAAGAATCTCACATTGGACAAGTATAAATGCATTCAGTCATTTATAATAGTGTGTAAACGTCCCCTCTCAAGCTAGCTTTTGGGGGTGAGTTAGGCCTTTCAATATGGTATCAGAGCTTGCTTCTCTTAATGGTTTGGGACGGTGCCCGGTTTTGCTCTTTGCCCAATATGCCTAGCAAATGTCCAACCCTTCTTTGAGTTGAGCGGGGTGTGTCAAGAATCTCACATCGAATAAGTGTAAGTGCATTCAGCCATTTATAATACTGTGCAAACCTCCCCTTAAGCTAGCTTTTGGGGTTGAGTTAGGCCTTTCAACATGGTATCAGAGCTTGTTTGTCTCGATGGCTTGGGGCAATGCCCAGTTCTGTCCCTTTGCCTAATATGCCCAATAGATGTGGAACCTTGCTTTAGACTAAGGGGAGTCTGTCAAGAATCCCATATTGGACAAGTATAAGTGCATTCAGTCATTTATAATAGTGTGCAAACCTCCTCTCTCAAGCTAGCTAGCTTTTGGGGATGAGTTAGGCCTTTCAATATGATATCAAAGCTTGTGTTGTCTCGATGATTTGGGGCGGTGCCTGATTCTGTCCCTCTGCCCAATATGCCCAGCAGATATCCAGCTCTGCTTTAGGTTGAGGGATGTGTGTCAAGAATCTCACATCAGATAAGTATAAGTGCCTTCAGCCACTTACAATAGTGTGCAAACCTCCCCTCTTAAGCTAGCTATTGGGGGTGAGTTAGGCCTTTCAACAAATTCTTAGTGATAACTTAAAGGTAAAGTTTCTGATTTTTATTTATTTATAACTTATTAAATATTTGAACATATAATAATTAATTTGTAATTTATCATTAACGTGGACATTATATTAGCATTTTAAATCAAAACATAATATTAAATGATATTGTGGTTATTTGTGTTTCTCCTTTTTTAATTTTAAATTACTTATTATTTATAAAAATATGATTAAACATTAATAAATAATTTAATTTTTGTAATTGTAATTTTCATTATACTTTGTCACATGTAATAATTATTGGATTTGTGTTTTTGTATCGGTTCACATAAATTTAGTTATAATATGACTAAATCAAATAATTTAAGTTACTCAATTCAAAAATTACATAAACGATTTCATTTATCATAAAAATTTGTATAATTCTATTATACATGTTGTGATAATTAAATAGTAATAAAAATTATTTGATAATAAACTAAGATCGTAAATAGTTGGATGTGTTTGATTGGTTTTGTATAAGTAGGTTGGTAGTATTAGATTGCTATATTTACCATTATGTTAATTCCTATAAAAGAAAATCTTTTATTAAAAAATCACTAATATTAATCAAATTCAATAGTTACTACAAATATTTGATTTAATAATTTAGACCTTTATCATAATATTTGTAAAATGTTATTAGCTGATGTTATGATCATTTAATATTATGTTGTATATGTAGACCTATAAATTGGGTCACTTATGTATGCATATTAAATTTCATTAATAAAAATATCATTTTAAAGTTTACATGTTTGCATATTGCTGATTTATTAGGGTTTTTTTTTACTTCACCCATGGCTTATAAAACGTTAGTAACAACCTGAATATCTAATAAGATCAGTCTCTACGACCAAAAAAAATCCAAGTGCATGATGTGTGAGGTGAAAACTCTTATTCCTTGTAATTTTCAAAAGCTAAAACATGGTGGTTTGCATATGATTTATAAACAATTAATTGAACTAAAATATGTGTGACTTGTTAACTATTATACGTATTCAACAAAATATTCAAAATAGCTTGGTTTTTTATGATAAAAAACTCTTAATAATGGATGACATTGTTATTCCCTTCCTACCTTCATCTTGTTCTAGATATCACCCTATTATTATAAAAAGAAAAATAAAATAAAATAGCAGACCTAAAAGTCTTCCATTGTAACCAAATTCTTCCAAATGGGGACAATGCATAGGACGGTTTGTGTGTGTGTGTATATATATGTGTGTGAGAGAGAGAGATTTACTGATCAAGAGCTATACGTACGTAGGTGTGTGGTTTAAGAACGAATTGAAGAAGAAGCCATGGGCTACAGAGGGGCTTTACTTCTTTGTCTGACTATGTTCCTTCTGGTCACAGCAATGGCGTCGACGGATCCTCAAAGAAGAGCTTTAAAATCGCATCTTCTCAGTGCTTGTAAGTATTTCTCTTGATTTAGTTCTTTGTTAAGTTAAAATGGAACCAAGATCAGTTAAAATATAAAATAGTTCAATTCCTTTTCGCTTTCATTTTAAAAATTGTTTTTTTTTTCTTAATGATTAGTCCCGCAATATTTGAGCATACAAATTTAATTGGAATTTTTAGGTCTTGTATAATTTAACTGAAAAGGCTGTACATGTGAAGGAAATACTTAACTGTACAAATCGAACTGTAGAGAAGCATAATATTCAAGATATTAGACTTATATGATTTTTCATAATTTAATTATTCATAAGAAATATATACTATAATTCATAATTGACTCTTGAAGATAATAATTAATTATAACATTTGTCTAATATCATCACAATTGTTTCTTCAGTTTTAAAAATTATGAAAAACCATAAAAAGTTGTTTCTATCTTTATTTTTATTTTTGTTTTTCATATTATATATGATTTACTATCAACTAGGTATATATTATTTAATATAATAATTTTTAATAATAACTATCAATATTTTAATATAATATTATATTAAAATATTGATAGTTATTATTAAAAATTATTATATTAAATAATATATACCTAGTTGATAGTAAATCATATATAATATGAAAAACAAAAATAAAAATAAAGATAGAAACAACTTTTTATGGTTTTTCATAATTTTTAAAACTGAAGAAACAATTGTGATGATATTAGACAAATGTTATAATTAATTATTATCTTCAAGAGTCAATTATGAATTATAGTATATATTTCTTATGAATAATTAAATTATGAAAAATCATATAAGTCTAATATCTTGAATATTATGCTTCTCTACAGTTCGATTTGTACAGTTAAGTATTTCCTTCACATGTACAGCCTTTTCAGTTAAATTATACAAGACCTAAAAATTCCAATTAAATTTGTATGCTCAAATATTGCGGGACTAATCATTAAGAAAAAAAAAACAATTTTTAAAATGAAAGCGAAAAGGAATTGAACTATTTTATATTTTAACTGATCTTGGTTCCATTTTAACTTAACAAAGAACTAAATCAAGAGAAATACTTACAAGCACTGAGAAGATGCGATTTTAAAGCTCTTCTTTGAGGATCCGTCGACGCCATTGCTGTGACCAGAAGGAACATAGTCAGACAAAGAAGTAAAGCCCCTCTGTAGCCCATGGCTTCTTCTTCAATTCGTTCTTAAACCACACACCTACGTACGTATAGCTCTTGATCAGTAAATCTCTCTCTCTCACACACATATATATACACACACACACAAACCGTCCTATGCATTGTCCCCATTTGGAAGAATTTGGTTACAATGGAAGACTTTTAGGTCTGCTATTTTATTTTATTTTTCTTTTTATAATAATAGGGTGATATCTAGAACAAGATGAAGGTAGGAAGGGAATAACAATGTCATCCATTATTAAGAGTTTTTTATCATAAAAAACCAAGCTATTTTGAATATTTTGTTGAATACGTATAATAGTTAACAAGTCACACATATTTTAGTTCAATTAATTGTTTATAAATCATATGCAAACCACCATGTTTTAGCTTTTGAAAATTACAAGGAATAAGAGTTTTCACCTCACACATCATGCACTTGGATTTTTTTTGGTCGTAGAGACTGATCTTATTAGATATTCAGGTTGTTACTAACGTTTTATAAGCCATGGGTGAAGTAAAAAAAAACCCTAATAAATCAGCAATATGCAAACATGTAAACTTTAAAATGATATTTTTATTAATGAAATTTAATATGCATACATAAGTGACCCAATTTATAGGTCTACATATACAACATAATATTAAATGATCATAACATCAGCTAATAACATTTTACAAATATTATGATAAAGGTCTAAATTATTAAATCAAATATTTGTAGTAACTATTGAATTTGATTAATATTAGTGATTTTTTAATAAAAGATTTTCTTTTATAGGAATTAACATAATGGTAAATATAGCAATCTAATACTACCAACCTACTTATACAAAACCAATCAAACACATCCAACTATTTACGATCTTAGTTTATTATCAAATAATTTTTATTACTATTTAATTATCACAACATGTATAATAGAATTATACAAATTTTTATGATAAATGAAATCGTTTATGTAATTTTTGAATTGAGTAACTTAAATTATTTGATTTAGTCATATTATAACTAAATTTATGTGAACCGATACAAAAACACAAATCCAATAATTATTACATGTGACAAAGTATAATGAAAATTACAATTACAAAAATTAAATTATTTATTAATGTTTAATCATATTTTTATAAATAATAAGTAATTTAAAATTAAAAAAGGAGAAACACAAATAACCACAATATCATTTAATATTATGTTTTGATTTAAAATGCTAATATAATGTCCACGTTAATGATAAATTACAAATTAATTATTATATGTTCAAATATTTAATAAGTTATAAATAAATAAAAATCAGAAACTTTACCTTTAAGTTATCACTAAGAATTTGTTGAAAGGCCTAACTCACCCCCAATAGCTAGCTTAAGAGGGGAGGTTTGCACACTATTGTAAGTGGCTGAAGGCACTTATACTTATCTGATGTGAGATTCTTGACACACATCCCTCAACCTAAAGCAGAGCTGGATATCTGCTGGGCATATTGGGCAGAGGGACAGAATCAGGCACCGCCCCAAATCATCGAGACAACACAAGCTTTGATATCATATTGAAAGGCCTAACTCATCCCCAAAAGCTAGCTAGCTTGAGAGAGGAGGTTTGCACACTATTATAAATGACTGAATGCACTTATACTTGTCCAATATGGGATTCTTGACAGACTCCCCTTAGTCTAAAGCAAGGTTCCACATCTATTGGGCATATTAGGCAAAGGGACAGAACTGGGCATTGCCCCAAGCCATCGAGACAAACAAGCTCTGATACCATGTTGAAAGGCCTAACTCAACCCCAAAAGCTAGCTTAAGGGGAGGTTTGCACAGTATTATAAATGGCTGAATGCACTTACACTTATTCGATGTGAGATTCTTGACACACCCCGCTCAACTCAAAGAAGGGTTGGACATTTGCTAGGCATATTGGGCAAAGAGCAAAACCGGGCACCGTCCCAAACCATTAAGAGAAGCAAGCTCTGATACCATATTGAAAGGCCTAACTCACCCCCAAAAGCTAGCTTGAGAGGGGACGTTTACACACTATTATAAATGACTGAATGCATTTATACTTGTCCAATGTGAGATTCTTGACATAACTCAGAAGACATAACTGTGAAATTTTTTTACCACCAATTTTTGAGTTGAAATATCTTAGATTCATATGTTAGTGAAAATAAAAAATTAGAGTATAAGAAATACACTCAAATACTTCAAATGTATTTATAAATATAACAAGTTCAAGTTGTACAGCTAATAAAAAATATATTTAGCTTCCAAGATTAAAAGTTAACGCTAACTTTCTTGGTAATATAACTAACAAAGGAAACTATTTATTAGTTAACGTTAACTTTTTCTTCTTCAACAATCAAGAATTTACTACCCTTCTAAATGAAAAAATGCTAAAAAAATACTACTCAAATGTTGAAAAAAATGCTACTCAAATACATTTAAGGTGGGCCCTAGTAAGGATGAGCCCCTGCCCCTACTTAAGGCTAGCACTGATAGCAACCCAGAGTCAGGATCTTGAAATACCTTGCAGGATTGGCTTCATTTTCCAAATTTGTTCGACACATTAGTTACTTAAGTCAATTGTCAATACACTCATTTTGATTTTGAACCAGGTTTCGATTTCAAAATCTTGGTTCCTGTCTGTTGAAAATTTGAAGAAAAATTTTGAACTTCAACCAAAGATAGAAGCCTTGCATCACGCTCTCTTTAATAAAATCAACGTTTAAAAAATTAGACCATAGATTAAATCAGTAAGATGAAAATTTTAAAATTTAAAAGGTTCAATTGTTATTAGACCATTATAAAACTAGTTAAAAATTGAATGAAATTGAAGAATTTAAAATAAAATTGAATGAAATTATCTTTAATTTAATGTTTACTTAAAAAGAGAAACTGTTAGATGAAAATTAATTAGTTTATTTTAGTTTATAAAAATCGATTAGTTTATGAAGATTGATCAATTAATTAATAGGCTAATCAATTTTTAATAACAAGGATTATTAAAATAAATCGAACAGAAAGTTAAAAATTAAACAAAAAATTGGTTATTTCAAGATTTTTATTATTAAACCACTTGAATCGGTTCGATTTTTTAATCATAAAATAAAATCACGTATGGAATTTTTATGTAATAATCATAATTTACGGACTTTTGTGTCATAATCATATTTAAAATAAAAGTTTTGTAGAATTCTTTCGATTTGTTTTTTTTTCTTTACCGTTAATTTTTTGATAAATTATGTTTTATAGGTAATTTTAAAATATTTTGGTATTTTAAGGTAACCTATTTAATTATTATGTCTTGAGATATAAATTAAAATATTTTAATTATTTAATTTTAAACATTATTTGATAATTAGACTTAATTGAGTTTAAGCGTGACTCTTCCGAGACAAGTTTGATAATTTTCAAATTCTAATTAAGATGGGATTTTGATAATGGCTATCTTCTGGATATCTAACTTGATATTTAACTTATTACAAGAAATAAGAGTTTTTAAGACTAATTAATTGCTTGTCACTTAATTTTATAATTCAATACCATCAAAATAATCACATCACATTATACTCTGAATTAATTAGGTAGAAGATAAAAAATATATACTTTAACTCTAATCTTTTATAACGTTAAAAATATATGAATCCCTCTACTTTACGTGGCACAGTAGACCCATATGAAAATAACACTAATGTGATATATATAATTGATGGAAATAAAATTTGTAATTTAGAAATTACACTAATATTTTTAACGTTTCAAAATATTATAATCTAATTTATATTTTAATAAAAATTTTAGAATTAAAAATATATTTTTTCTTAAGGACATATTTCAATCTTTTATGTTGAAAAAATAAACTAGAGTTAATAGTGCACAGATATATTATCACATTAGGTTATTGTACATGAAATAGACAAACATTTTACTGTCAAGATATTTTCACATACGATCGATGTTTTAAAAACCGAACTGAAAGCTAAACCTGTATGACAAGAGATTTAAGGTTTAAAATATTTAATTGATATTAAACTAACATAAAACCGGCTAAAGATTAAATAAAATTTAAAAATTTTAAATATGATTAAAAAATTGTCTTTACTCATTGAAGAATTTAATGTTTAATTAAAAAATATTGTTAATTGAAAATTAATTGATTTATTTTAGTTTATAAGAACTTATTAATTTATGAAAATTAACGATTAATATATTAATCAGATTTAACAATAAGAGCTATTAAAATAAATTGAACTAAAAATTTAAAAACTAAATTAAATATTAAACATTAAATATTTTTATGATTGAACGATTGAAGTGGTTTAATTTTTTAATCATTTTGACCAGTCATTTTCTTAATCATGGGGCAACATGTGGTGGTTGTGGTTAAGATTTAAGGACTAGACGGCTGTGTGGTTGCTTGTCTCTTGCTTCTCATTATCAACGCCTTTAGAGGACCGTATTAAATATTGATCGCTAGTCACAGCCTATACGTTGACTTGTAAGTTCATGTAGGACCAAAATTTGGTTGGAATTGTTGACTATAATCGGTTCTGTTATTAATTATCTTCACCTGAAAGTCTTCTATAAACAAAGATGGTAAGGTATAGCATCGATCCAAGAGGGTGGTCAAAATATTAGAGGTAGGGTTAGCTATCAAAAAAGAGCTCAAACTTTTATTAATTTTTTAATTATAACTCGAACTTTAAAAAGTCGCAATAAAATATTTAAAATTTTAAAAATTTTCAATTATAACCCAAATTTTAAAAAGTAACAATAAAAATGTTCAAATTTTCAATTTTCTTCAATTCTAACCGGACGTTATTCATTGTTCTCCCGATACCTCAGCTATTATTTTCCGTTTGTTCTTCTGATGCTCCAAACTATTACTCCTACAATTTTTCAGTTCTCTTGATGCCTTTAGTGTGAGGGCATCAAGGCTGCATAATATGAAAATCGAAGGGTGAGGGTATCGACAGAACAAATTGAGAATGAAGGTAAAAACTGAAATCAAAACATAAGGTCGTTAGGGCTACGGAATTTGATTTAGGTCATTTTTTAACAACAACGTCGTTTCATTAATTTTCATTTATTGTGTTAATTTTGATTGACGTGTATTAATAATTAAGGTTTCTGAAACACGTGACAAGCTATGCCGACAAATTTAACAAAAACACTAATGTCAGGCTAGATTTGAAAAAATTGAAAATTTGAGCATTTTGTTTCTACTTTTTGACATTCAGTCTATAAAAAAATTAAAAAGTTTAAGAATTTTATTGCTAGTCTTTAAAGTTCGGGCTATAATTGAAAGTTTGATGAAAGTTTATACTTTTTTTTTAATAATTAACCCTTTAAAGGTATTAATTTAACAATTTCAGTTAGACGTATTAATTTTGAGTCCTGTTAATCGAATTTGCTCTTTGTTTGCATATTAATTTAAAGGCTTTTAGTCGTGTTTGAGAGACTATTTGTCACCTTGGCAAGTGACAACTTAAAATATGAGCGTTCGAAATGGAGATATATTGAATTTATAAATATTAATTAAATCGAGATTGTTGTTTTGCTTTTAATTATTGATTTAAAAGTAATTTATAAAATATAATTTATTCAATAGATTTCATCCATATGAAACACAATCGATTAATATATACAATCACACATGCTTACTTTTGAAATAATGTCTTATTTTTAAGTAATGTTAAAAATTGTACCGGAAGTTAAATTAGTACGACAAAAGATTTAAAGTTTAAAATGTTCAATTGATATTAGATCGTCATAAAACCAATTAAAAATTGAATAAATTTGAAGAATTTGAAATATAATTGAAAAAATTGTCTTTACCTATCAAATAATTTAAATTTAAATTATAAAAACTGATAAATGAAAATTAATTGGTTTATTTTTATTTATAAAAACTGATTAGTTTACAAAAACAGTTTAATTTCTTAATAAAATTATCAATTTTTAATAACAAAGATTATTAAAATAAATTGAATTACAAAGTTAAAAATGAATAAAAAAATTAGCTGTTCTAAAGTTTTAACTACTAAACTAGTCGAATCGTTTACTTCTTTAGTCATTCGTTTTAAGAATAATTTTACCTATGCAATAAATAAAATTTTGAGAATATAAATATAAATAAGTTATAAATTACATATTATAAATAAATAATCTAATTAAGCAAATTTTAATTAATCGCCTTTAATATTTAGTGTTTTTTAAAATATAGACAAGGATCTAAGTTGTCAAGACTTGAAGAGCACCGATCAAACCAACTTTTCTCCCAGAGCCAGTCAAGATTATAGAGAAACGTCGACTAATGTTTTGGCTGTACTTGTCGTGCAAATGACAATTTAAGCACACAATTTCCCGGAAAGTCTTTCCAGCCTGGAAAGTCGCGGACAAGGACGTACATGGCAAGGAAGCAAGCAAGCCTTTTCAGTGATTGCAGTTTCTCCAAGTGCCGGTCATAACTGGGAAAGATGACTTATAGCAATCCAGAGTCAGGATCTTCAGATACCTGCCAGGATTCGCTTCATTTTCCAAATTTGTACAACATATTAGTTACGTCAATTGTCAATACACGCATTTTGATTTTAAACCAGCTTTCGATTTCAAAGTCTTGGTTCCTGTCTGTTGAAAGTTTGAAGGAAAATTTTGAACTTCGAGTAAAGACTAAAGATAGAAGTCATTCAACACTCTCTTTTTAATAAATCAATTTTTTAAAAATTAGACCATAAATTAAACTGATAAAATAAAAGATTTAAAATTTAAAAGGTCCAACTGTTATTATATCATTATAAAACTGGTTAAAAATTAAATAAAATTAAAGAATTTAAAATAAGATTGAAAGATAATGTCTTTAATTTAATGTTTAATTAAAAAGAGACTATTAAATGAAAATTAATTAGTTTATTTTAGTTTATGAAAATCGATTAATTTACTCAGATTGGTCAATTAATTAATAGACTAATCAATTTTTAACAATAAGGATTATTAAATTAAATCGACCGAAAGTTAAAAACTAAACAAAAAAGTTGGCCAGTTTAATAATCTTGAATCCGTTTGATTTTTTTAATCATAAAATAAAATCACTTATGGAATTTTTGTGCAATAATCATATTTTACAGAACTTTTGTGTCGTAAGCATATTTAAAATAAAAGTTTTGTAGAACTCTTTCATTTTGTTCTTTTCTTTACCGTTAATTTTTGATAAATTATGCTTTATATGTAATTTTAAAATATTTTGATATTTTAAGTTAACCTATTAAATTATTATCTGTTAAGATATTGATCACAATATCTTAGTTATTTAATTTTAGACATTATTTGATAATTTGACCTAATTGAGTTCAAGTGGGACTCTTCGAAAACAAGTTTGATAAGCTTCAAATTCTACTTAAGATGGGATTTGATAATGGCTATCTTATGGAAATCTAACTTGATATTTGACAATTGATTGGATTAAGATATGACTCTATCTTTGCTGATTTTCACGTGATTTGTGTGGCTGGGATCTTTGGTGATTGTGTGAAATTCTTGCAGCTATTGATTGAGAGGCTGTAAAGCTGGCCACGTTTACGTTGATCATTAATCCATATATTGCAGCTACATTGTTTTCTTTCGTCTTTGTGTTTTAGTGGGTGTTTTTCAGCAGCTGCATTCTACTTGAGTTATCACTATTTATTGGGATTCGAAGCAATTACTTTTTCATCGGTGTTTGTGTGATTTTCTGGACTGAAGTGGTGGGATTTTCGATAGTGAAAAACATGCAAATTTTTGTTGTGTTTCATCTGCCTATTGCGTGATTTATTGGGGCTGTTTTGTTGCTGTCTTGTGTGGGAAAAAACGATACGGATATGGTTACTTGACAGTTAGATTTTTTTGGGTCTTTGAGTGATTTTTGGAAACAAATTTTCGAAGATTTTTTCAAATTGGAAGTTGTATTTTTTTTGTCCATTGTGGGTGATTTTTTGGTATGTTTTTGTAAGGTGTTTTGTGAAAAAACTTCAGAAGTTTTTCGTGTGGTTGAAGCTCCATCGTCTGCAATGTTTTGGAGATGAAACGTTTGTTTTGTTGGTGATTTTACTGCTAATGTGCGTAAGATTTTCCAGTGACGATTTTGAAGCTTCATAACAGATTTTTCAGTAATCAACTTCCTATTCTTTCGTTGATGAAGCTACATTGTTAGGGAAGTTGTTTTCTTTCTCAAGTGTCTTTGTTTATGTTCATTGTTTATTTTAATCACTTGAGTTGTGTGTTTATTGTCTTTCGTTAAAAAGTTGCTGCGAAAATCCTTTGTTGAGGATAACATGAGTCTGTCATATTATCGGGTGTGAAATACTTTCAGGGTTTGTGAGGATGAGGGATACTGTCAAAGGTTAAGTAGTTTCGGCTCAATAAAACCTTGTATAAAACTATTGTCATTAGTGAAAATATTAAGCTGGGTGAGGGCCTTGCAGACGTAGACAAGGTGTATCAAACTACGTTAACCAACTTCGGTGTTGATTTACATTTCTACATTAAATTTTTCTACCTTTTGATTGTGCTAGAAACGACTGTGATCAAATCGGAGATTTTGCGAAACTACATCCCTTCGGAAATTTTCAATTGGTATTAGAGCGGGTCACTGAATCAGCACTTGGTGCAGCAGGATAGTACATATCTGTGTTTCACTAATATGGCTACAAAAGAAGGAGCATTAATTACTAGGCCACTGCTATTGGATAGTTCCAATTATCCTGCATGAAAATCACGGATGACAGTTTTTATTAGGCAAAGGGAACAAAAGCATAGAACTCGATGTTAAATGGCTGGACACATCTAGTGATACCTGATGACAATGGATAAGTAGTACTGAAAGATCCGTCTAAGTGGAAAAGAGCTGAAGAAGAGAGAGCACTTGGAAACTCATAAGCCATGCATGCCACCTTTAGTGCAGTTGATGAAGGTCACCTTGCTATGATATCAGCCTGTTAATCGGCAAAAGAAGCTTGTGATACTTTGCAAACTATACATGAGGGATCAAAATCTGTGATAGCCTCGAAACTTTAGATGTTGGCTGTGAGATTTGAAGAGTTGAAGATGGACGAGAGTGAAACCATTGGAGACTTCCATGAGAGATTGTGTGACATAGCGAATCAAACATTTTACTTTT
>JAOSBN010000668.1:0-19584 GCA_027563595.1 Erythroxylum suave | reverse complement strand
AGTTACTGTCATCTGCATGAACATGGCATTTTCATATAATTATATTCTTGAACACTGTGATAAGGGGATGAAAATTTGAGGATATGGTGTTATTTGGGTTGATGGATTATTAGTGATCAAGTGTTGTAAAATGGTTATTGGAGTTGAAATAGCAATGAAATGACGTATAGGATTAGTGTGGAGAGTTAGATATGGAAAGGTGATATGCTCTGGTTCTTCACTGAGCATGTATGAATACATAGATGTTTATAAGAGAGTTGTTGAAGATTTAGAGATGTTCAGGAACATAGACGTTTCGTTTGTAAAGACCTATCGTCTATGTTTTATTGTTTATGGTTGACCTTTCCTTCGTCTGTGTTGACCACCTATCGTCTATGTTTTATCGTCTATGGTTGACCTTCTCTTCGTCTTAAGTTGATCACATATCGTCTATGCTTTATCGTCTGTGGTTGACTTTCCTTTCTTCTGTGTTGACCACATATCGTCTATGGTTGACTTTCCTTTCTTCTGTGTTGACCATATATCGTCTATGTTTTATCGTTTGTGGGTGACTTCCCTTTCGTCTGTGTTGACCATATATCGTCTATGTTTTATCGTCTGTGGTTAACTTCCTTTTCATCTGTGTTAACCACATATCGTCTATGTTTTATGGTTTGTGGTTGACTTCCCTTTTGTTTGTGTTAACCACCTATCGTCTATGTTTCTTATCGTCTGTGGTTGACCTTCCTTCGTCTGTGTTGACCACCTATCGTCTGTCTTTTGCTATCGTCTGTGTTTCATTCCATCTGCCTTTAGACATTTCGTCTATCTTTTGGCATATCGTCTATGTTTCATTCCATCTGCCTTTAGACATTTTGTCTATCTTTTGGCATATTGTCTGCGTTTCATTCCATCTGCCTTTAGACACTTTGTCTATCTTTTGGCGTATCATCTGTGTTTCATTTCATCTGCCTTTAGCCATCGTCTGTGTTTTGAATATTCGTCTGCTTCTGCTTTGTCTACCTTTTGCTTATAGGACCAAATTATATCAATTGCACTCTTTGATTTAACATGAATAGTAGACTCGAAAGTCAGAGTTTGGAGAAAAATCTGAAATGACTCATTAGGTTATGAAATTGGATTCATGGTTTGTTGAGGTATAAACCCTGCGAACAATGCTAGTTAAGGGAGTTTTGATATTTGATTGTTTTTGTGATAACATTGATGGAAGGATACCCGGGATTGTCATGAACATGCATTGTATATAATTCATTTCATACATGTGCATTGTTAAACAATGACAATTGTGCAAAGTGTAATATATATGTATGTTAATTGTTATAGAGGAAAACTTCTAGACGTTGCTGGCACTTCCAGGCATTAGCTTCGGAAGCAACTTGTGAGTAACCTAAATGGTTTCTCTCAATTATTGTTTGCTTAATTTATGCTGTGAATGACAATGATTGTGTTTGATTGTGGATTCCAGACAGAAGGTCCGATGAAAATGAATGGGGATTGAGATATTGAAGTGCTACTTGTATGTGAATGTGACGACCTATGTGCTGTGTAATGTGATTAATTGGGTGACATGCATTCCATGCATAATCAGATAATGGAAGTTGTGACTAGAGTAGCCAACGATCAGAGCTTAAAGCTCAATGAGTGAAAATGAGCCTCAAGCTCACAAGTGTTTTAGAGTCTCAGGCTCAATGTATAATGAGCCCGGTATCCAAAATGGATACGTGGCAATTCAGGCACTCGGTCATAATAACGTAACAATTGGGAAAGGGTCTCACGATCATTTCATATGCATTTGGTTATGTATGTTTGATTAATTGAAATGAAAAATTTGCTTATGCTTAAATGAGATCGTAATATGAAATCAATTATTTGAAAGAATGAATATGTTATGTGTATTGATGTGATGCATGAAATGAGTGAACCATCGATGATGGTTTCTTCATTGAGTTTGCAAAACTCACCAAAATTGCAACGTTGACTTTTCAGGACCGAGAGACTACTTTTGCTATTGAGAGGCTCTACCAGTCGTGTAGATTGTGTTTTGGCAAGAGGAGTCATGGCTCAAAGGTCGGTCAGCTAGGACTTTTAGATGGATTAGATAGATTTGTGTATTTTCCTCATTCATGTAGTACTATTGTATTAGGTTTTGATGATGTACACATGGAAATCATTGAAAGATACAATGTAGACTTTCAATTTTACGAAATGAAATGAGGAAACATGTTGGGTTTTAAAATATTGTGATTTCCATATGATGCTTTATAATGAATAATTATATGATGCCATGTGAAATTAAAGTAGTGATCGATAGTAGCTCACTCTTATTGTAGGATATGTACCGGAATGACCTTCGGGCGTCCCGGTGTGTACCCTACGGTAAGGGGGTGTTACACAAGTGCTATTAATCTCTTAAAGAATCAAATACAACACTCAAGGGCAAAGCATATTGAAGTTGGACACCATTTTATAAGAGACTATGTACAAAAAGGGATCATTAGTCTACAATTTGTTGAGACGAATCAACAATGGGAAGATATCTTCACCAATCCCTTAAGTGAAGACAAATTCAAGGAAATTAGATGAAATCTGAATATAGTGATGTTAAACGACCGTTCGTCTGAAACTCCATGATCCAGACGAATCGTCTTGAAGAAGCTAAAAGGTCACAAGTTTTTAGATAGAAATGGTAACTTTTCAAGAGTGCATATAAAAAGCAATATCTGTAACACTTAACACTCTAGAATTTTCATGAAAAACCTCGAATCCGACTTACTCAAAGTGCTGTCAACAAAGACGATCCAACGCTCTGTTCTAAACATCAAACTCTTCTCATTTCATTTCATATCTTTCTCTTACTTTTCTCTATATACTAACCTTGCTTCTTAAAGCGAAATACATTTCTTTGTTTAGTGTTTATCTTTTATGGATTAGAAAATGCCGGAATCTCTTGTCTATGGAAGACTCATCGATTTCACTTCCTTAAAGAATGCTTGGATGAATATTGAACCTGAGATTGAAGCAGTTAGATGGAAGAACTTCTTCAATATCTGAGGGCCGGTGTATCTGAATGAAATATATGAATTCTGGAAGAATGCGAAGGTGGTAGACAACACTTTGGTATTGATGATAGATGGGTTATTGGTAATAATCACACAAGATTCTGATGTGGAGGCTATTGGGTGTCCAAATGAAGGAGTTAAATTGTTCAACAATACAAATAGGATCACTCAAAGTCATATAGACGAAGCCAACATCAATCGAAAACTATATGGATTCAGTAATCTTGGAGTCAAGAAATCTTTAACCCTTATTCCAAAGGCTAGGGTTCTTTACTCACTTCTTCTCCATTGTATCCTACCGAGAGCAGGATCAAAGGATGTGGTGACAATGAATGATGAACATTGTTTGTTTCATCTACTCACTCACCAACCTGTTAATCTTTCGTTTTTGATTTTGAAGTACATGACGAAGGCTAGGGAGGATTATCATCTGAAGAGTGGTTCTTTACCTTACGATATGCTGTTAATAAGATTTCTCAAAGCATCTAGAAACTACTTGATAGAGGAAACAGAGTAAAACTGGATGTTAAGATCGTTATCAATGCCTCTAATATTCACAAAATGGGGATCAAGACTGAAGCCGAAGTGGATGAAGATTTCACATTGAAAGCACAGTCTAAGGGGGAGCTTTCAGTCAGACGAAGCAGGAAAGGAAATGTTCCATCTGAAAAACAAGCAAAACCCTAATCGTCCAAAAGAATATTAGCAAAGGTAAAGGTTTAACAATCGTTTGATAAACCAATACAAGCCAAGACGATTTCAGAGAAGAAGAAAAACAATGTTTAACAAACAACTCATCAAATGTCTTCAAAGGGGAAAGCTGAGACGTTCCAAGCACAAATGACACAGACCGTTAAAAAGAAGATGAAGACATCGTTTGAACAGCAACTAGTAATTTACAACCCTCCTCAACCGATAAAGAAGGAAGATTTGAAGATGAATGTCATAGAAGAATCAACACCTGATTGTAACAGAGGTTCAATTATCATTAGAGAACCTTTTAAACAGAAAGTTAAGGTTCAAGTTGAACCTATAACAGTAAATGATCAGACAATACATCTTCAAAGTCCTGAAGAACGAAGACTATATTGTATTATGCGAGATGAAAAGGCAGAACCATATCCATCAAAGATTACGAAAGATCCTTATATAATCTATCCAGTGACAAGTAGAATGATAATCAAGATTGTACCAGATGTATAACCTAGAAGTCTAGCACTGGTAGTCAATAAAGAAAAAGGGAAGAAGAAGAAGTTTCCTGAAAGATGAAAAGTTGAAAGTTTCCTGAAAGACAAAAAGTTGATCTCACAGAAGAAAAAATTCAAGCTGCAGTAAAGAACGTAGACGATGTATGTCATGTAGATCAACCTGTAAACACCTATGTATCACATCATATATCAAAGGAATCAGGAAGTAATTTTGGAGCATCTACTATAGACGAAAAATTCAAGATAGTTGGCACAATATCAGAAGGAAGGTATGAAAGTATCATAATTGAAGGTATCATTTTTAGCTTAGAAACTTTGTGCATGTGCTCATTCATTTTAAACCCTTAGTTTCATTCCTTCCGCTAAAACTATTTTACACCTTCTAGGGCAACTAATTTACAAATTACATAGACCTGATGATCTTGATATCCCTGATGGAAAACAATAACCTGATGTTCTTCATATCCCTTATGGAAAACAATAACCTGATGTTCTTGATATCCCTGATGGAAAAAATCTTTCAAAATACCCTCAATTAAAATTATAGAATTAGACGATTCACCTAGAAAGCTATCTGTCTTTGAACATATTCATCCACTTAGTGAAATGCTACAAGATGCCACTGTTAATTCGGAGCTCTTGAAGAATTTCATCAAATGGACTGAAGCTAACCACAAGTAGACGAAAGTTCAGGAAGCCTTAGCTAAAAACATTGAGGAAATTAATACTAAGGTTGATTTAACATTAAGAAGATTTTAAAGATTCATATCTTAGACGATTTAACACAATTCAATCCCCCTTCTTGTGTGTTTTTCATATTATACATGATTTCTATATTAACAAGTGATTTACTTCATAAGCATTGTAAAATTAGGATAGGCTAGATGATATATGATTGTAGTAATTGACACTGCTATAACAAATGTTGCAAAAAAAAAAAAAGTACACTCTATATGTAGTTAAAGAGAGAAATACCCTAAAAACAAAAGAATTCTTGTCAAAATGAAAACTTAGATTAATTCAATTTTTTTAATTCATATTGGTTTATTTTGTGTTACATATACTTAGGAAAATGGAGAAAAAAGAAGGCTTATTAATAAACGCAACTATCATCACATTAAAAACCTTATCCTTTAAATATCAAACTACAGACTTGACAGGCCCGTTTCTTGATGACTAGGTGACCTGCCCTGGCACCTTACAAAAACCGTCCAGTTGATATACAATCCAACTGGAAAGTTCCCTTGGAGCTAAGCCTTTTCCCTTTCCTTCAAAATATTTTAACTCAATATAAAAAAGGGTAGCAATGGGAGTTTTTAAAGTAACCTTCATTAAATAATAGCCCTTATTTAATAAAACCAAAAATTTCATGTTTCTGAAAAGCAATTCAAAACACTTCTATCTACTTAGCCAAAGCACCACTGCTACTTCTGGACTTCAAGTCCATTCAGAAACAATCTCAAAGGTTCAAACATACGCATTCATTTAGTTAAAGAAAAGAACATTTATAAATAACCATATTTTCAGAAAACCAAGATCAAGACATATTTACAAAGATGGTGAACTATATGTAGTAAAACGTTTACAATCTATCTTTACACAAAAGATGTTCAAAACATGTTCATAATTATGCAATACATTTAAAACAAAGGCATAAGAAAAATTGACTACATAGTCATATGTGATGAAGGTAGTAACTCAAATAGTGGACTCCCGACTACACAAATCCTAAGGGTGCACCTGGGAGGTTAAAATTTAAAAAAAGAATAGAAATAAAGGATGAGCTAAACGAGCTCAGTGAGTGTTATGGTTTCCATTCAAAACATTCATTTAAACATTAACCTACATAAGGAACAAAGATAATTTCCTTTACTTTTAAGCAGTAGCCAATGTTCTGACATAACGAATTCATATAATCCATGCACATGTAAAACACAATCAAGTTCCCCTTTTCTTGTAAGGTAAACAGAGATGACAACCAATAGTTTCATAAACAATCTCTTTAAAATTTTCTTTGCCATTTGGTATTGTTAGGTGTAAGGCCATAGGGCTAGTCCTGCATCGCTTACCTATGCCTGAAGCTAGTTCTACATTGCTTACCCGTAATGGTGCTGACGCTACATATAAATCAGTGATTACGGAACTAGTTCTACATTGCTTACTCGTAACAATGCTAGAACAACATATACTCCATATGTGCAGGGGCAACTCACAAGACATACTGGTAGATACAGCACCACCCACTGTTAGTGATAGATGCACCCCCAGACACTACCATGCACATTAAGACATACTCTGATCGATATAATCATATATATAAGAAGACCTAAAGGTGTACCATAAGCTAAACAACAATTAATACATAGGTTCACCAAATTTTTATACCAATTCAGTTCATGTTCATATTCCATCGTCGTGCCAATTCAATGCACATGTAATTTCAATTTGATGCCATCTCAAAGCATATATATAAATCTCATAAAAATTAGCTTTCAAATTCAAGTAGCAACACCAATGAACTTATTCATAAGCATACTTTTCATGATAAAATAGAAACCATTTTTCTTTCATAAAATCAGTTTAAAGATAAACTCACAGTTTTGTCATTTATCGCCAAGAACAATCACATGTTGAGTGTCTCTTCTTGTCCTACACAATTTACAAGTCATTTATTCATTTATTTCCACTATAGAAAATAAAGTATTACAACTGTCAATTTGGTTTTAACTACCATAAGTTATTCCATTGGTTTCCATTTCATAATCCAACTCCCAAATTTACTTAAAACGGTTTTTTATAAACATCATCTCATCCATTTAAATCATAATATGTCCGAATAGGTCATGTTAAAATTTTTGTGTGTGTATATATATATGTGTGTGTGTGCATGTGTGTGTGTGTGTAGTGAGGACAAGTCGGCCCTAAATAGGAAAGTAATTGGCGGTGTGATTCGTTGAAGTTCAATTCTAATTAAGTTGTAAATAACCTAAAATCTTAAGGTTGTTTTCAAGAAATATCAAATGGGAAAAAGTTGGTGTGACCTATTCAGTCATATTATGATTTGAGTGGATGAGATGATGTTTTAAAAAAACTCTCTCTCCAAAAACACAGCTTACAGATTGGCGATTAAACGGAAACGAGTTACACAGGCATGATCTTTAGAGTTATTATTTCATCTATTATTATTCAATTCTTACATAGTTTTTATTATATAAACCTTTTTTTCTTCATGTTATATATCAGTTTTACATCTTTAGATTCACGAGATTTTATTGATTTTCTTTATGCTTGTTTGACTCATAGCTTTAGATATATTCTTAGAACATATCTACTTAATAAAGTAATGCCTATTTGTACTACCTGTCGTTCTGTTCATTTATGCATTATAAATATTGAAAATAAAATAAAACATGGTCAAAAATGTATCAAGGAATTTTCTCATACTTATAATTTTCTCTTTTCTATTAATGCTTCTAAATCTACGCTTCAAACCTTTCAAAATATTATCACTAATCATAAAATGTTATATAACCAAGAACGAGATGAAATAAAACAACTTTATCAAATATTTCAAACTCATTATCAAATTCATATAGATGAAATAAAACCAAGATTTAAATGGCTAATCAATGTGGACTTTGTAGCCATTTATATATAGAAATAATTTATTTTACCAGCCTCGAATCCGAATATAAAATAGAAAAAGAACATTACGACAAATGATATAATTATTTACAATTTTTTATCAATAACAGTGGATTATTAACAATAAAAGAAAAATTAGATAATGCTACAAATCTTTATAATCTGTATAATCAAGAATTAGAAAATGTACGAAACTTTCTTATAGAACATAGAAGAAATCCTCATCATTAAAATGACTGATCATAACTCAGAATCAGAAAATATATTTGATATAGATTCTTTGGAATTAATTGAATCAATGGGAACCTTCCTTATCAATACACTCTTATCTAATGAAAAACAAAAACAAATAGCCAAAACTAATTTAAATCTAAAAGCAGGATAAGACATTATTTATCCTCACTTACAAAATGTATTAAATAAAAATATAATTTATTTTGGTAGAATAATACATGAAACTCCTATTAGAATTGACCAATGTAATGGACATATTCATATTAATTTAATAGATCAAGAACAAATTTAAAAACAATTACAAAAAATCCTTGAAGAAAAATGAAAGAAAATCAGATATATACATCTTTCTACTATTAAAATATTATTAAAATTCTCATTTCAAGAAGGAATTGACTCACCAATACCAATGGCTATTATTGATGAAAGAATGAATAATTTAAATAATCAAATAATAGGAATAATGAATGGAAATTTAACCTATGGAAAAATAAAATTTAATACTCGTCTAAAATTAGGAATTCCCTTACAATCACATAATCTTGATGAAACTATTACTATTGCATACAAATTTTATAGAGAACATGTAATGATAAATGGTCAATATCTATTTTCTATTACTTATCAAATTAACTATGCATTGACAAATTCACATCATATTATTGAATTTAAAAATACAGATAGAATATATATAGACCAATTATTTGCTGATGTAGCCAAAGTAGGTACTAATTTAAAAACAAGTTTAAGACAATTGCTATATATAAATTATCCAATAAAGACAAAACCTAGATTATCTTTATCTAACAATAAAATATTAAAAGAAAACTACCATTACGATCACATTCAGTAAGACTAGAAGTACTTATTCGATTTACTAAACTAGGAATTAAAATTACAGATCCTCAAACCATTAGTGAATAAGAAAAACTAAAGATAAAAATCAGTCAAGAATTAATTACAATTAAAAATCAACTTAATGAATTAACATAACATCTTAAAACTACTTTATAAATATTACTAAACAAATATTTGACGTATTAGAAAAACAAACGAATATTGAACATCAATTAAAAGAATTACTAACTATAACTTAACCTTTGACAAATAGTCAAATTATATAAAATAATCAGAAATAGCTAAGCTTAATGAAATTTAAAAAATCTTAGAAATTAATGATCAACAACTTTTTAAAGTTTTAAGTTCAATAAATGAAAAACTAGATCAAATTACAAAAAAGCTAGAAACAAAGCAAACACATCAAAAATTGAAATTACACAAAAGCTAGAAACAAAGCAAACACATCAAAAATTGGTATCAAAGCCTGCTTCGACAACCAAAGCATCTAATATGTTAGTAAAACCATGGAGAATATACAATCATCTTCAAATAGTGATGATGACAATATATAATATCATTCTGTAAACATTGAAAAAGATATAAAACTTTAATGTGAAGAAATTACTCAATTAGTTAATAAATTAACACTAACGAATATTAATAATATTCTTTTATCTTATCTAAAACCAGTAACTAATCAATATGAACTTATTTATGGTTATGAATCAGATCTAGAAATGTACACAAATTGGAGAAAAGAGAAATGGTTAGAGTGTTCAATGCGGATATAGCATAATGAATGAATTGGTTAATGCATTATGAATAAGGCGTAGTAAGGAAGGAGATTGGATTTCATGAATGATGAGATTGAGTTTGAAAGGTTAAATCAAATGAGTTGAGGATTTTAAAGTTTAATGCGATAAATGGGTAAAGTAATTAGCATGGAATGAAATTGCATTAATGCATATGATTTATGGGAAAATTGGTATGAAATTGGAGTTATGATATGTGTTGAATTCGGATAAATGAAAGAAGAAAAATGTAGGGCACGATCGTGGTCCTCACAGCACGATAGTGGCCTGATTTAATAAGGTTTTGTCATGATCATGTCAGGGACACCACGATTATGGCCTGGCAAGAAAATGTTTCTGTCATGGTTGTGGCAGGGACACCATGATTGTGGCTAGACTTTTGGAGGTAAAGAGTTTCCCTTTGATTGTTGAATGTACAAGTCAATACTAGGGTGCTTCCATAGGATGTAATTAGGTTTAAATGAGATCTTGAATGACCCTAGTTGATGAGAAATGAGATGAATAAAGTAAGTAAAGTGCCTAGGATAATAAAAAACGATTGAAAGTGTTAATTGATTATGAAATGTGAATAAAGGAAATATACCTGGGATTGTCAATATGAGCATGCATTATACCTTACACATACACATATGTGCATAATGAAATGTCCAGTTATTTCCATATCATGGAAGTTAATGCTAATCTGGAGCATACTGTGAGTCGACCTAGATGGTCTCCCCTTCGTTGCTTGTTTTGTTTCCAATATCTGTATTGAATTATTATTGATGTGAATGTGATTGATTCTGTACATTGATGTCTGAGGCGTATGATACATGAAATTACATTAGAAGTACTCATTGTATGTGAATTTGAAAAAAATAAGTGTTCTTAACATAATTGTTGAGTGCCGGACTATTATCCGATGAAAAATGTGAATGTGAATGTGAAATTGAATATAAGCAATTGATTGAATATATATATGAATGTGATGCATTTTATTATATGAATGCATGAACAAATAAAGGTTGCTGTGACCAGAGTAGCCACTGAAAAAAGCTTAAAGCTCAGGCATCTATGGTAAGAGCCTATGGCTCGATTTGAATGATAGGGCTCGGTATTCACAATGGATAAGGGACAAAATGATAGACCCTGGTATCCACAATAGATATGGGACAGAATGATAGAACCCAATATCCACAACGAATATGGGAAAGTGAGCACGACACTCGGTCACAACAACTAATGAAGTGACTTTGAGTCTTATAAACACTTCATATACACATGAATTACATTATTTGAATGAATGCAAATGAAATCTGGAATCAAATTGGTTGAAAAATGCGAGAGTTCATGATCAAAGTATGTCATATATGCTATATGATGAATTAATGAAGTGATGTGAATTATGTGATTACATGAACTGTATGTGTTATATGATTGAGTGAGCCATCAAGATGGTCCACTCACTGAGCAAAAGTCACCCTAATTTGCAACATATTTTACAGGCTCAGAGAAGACACTCAATTAAACCAACTGGGGCCTAACCACTGCATTTAGATAAAAGATAGAGGTCGAGATCAGTTGGCGTTTGCATTTGTACTTCATTATTTTTTATTAAAGTGTGTGGTCATAAGTACTGAACAATGTAAAATTGAATGATTCATAAATGAAGTGACGTTTTGAATGAAAGTATTTTGTTTGTGTAATGGGCCCTAGTTGAATACTGAAATTTTGATGACATGCACATTGTTTGTAATGTTGGTGTTTGGAATTGTTTATGAAATAAAAGGGGCAATCAATGATTATTAGTTTTCCGAAAAATTCGTGTGATGTTTTAAAAAAAATTGCAATGAGTTCTGTTTGACTGCTCTAGCGCACCGCTTTCATAGGTTGTATGTCTGAATATCCTTAGGATGTACAGATACATGCTCAGTGGAAGTGGGGTGCTACAATGATGGTGGCCTGCATTGGGTAGATGTGCAAAGACTCAGAAAAGTCAAGTTTCGAGGGAGTTTTTGGACCGTTCGGACCCCAAAAAAACCTTAGGGTTGCCTAAAACACAAAAGGTATAAAAACAACAAGACAAAGGAGGTTAAAGAGCTTTTTCATCAGCCACCATTGAGAAACCCTAAAGGGAGTTCATCGAGAGATTAAGGACAAGAAGAAGGAAGAGAGACATAGAGAAGAAGCCTACGTTAAGTACTTCTTAGAATAGGAGGTTTCTCGACATTGTTGCCTCTGTCATCCATTCTAATTTTATTTTCGGTTAACTTTTCATTTTATTATTATACAGAATTGGGATAGCCGTTGATGACAAAATTGTATGAATGTTGAGAATGTCTAAGCTCACCTTTGGGAAATTTTATCTTTGATTTAATGAAATTTGATTACTTTTATTTTTATTGGATTTTTTATGACTTAATTTCTACACTTACATAACTCGATGATAAATTGAGAGGGTGAATTGAGTGAAAAATTATTAAATTGGGCTAATGAGAGTTAGGTAATTTGATAGAACGAGAATTAAATCAAATCAGTAAATTGTGCAAAGTGAGATCTTATATAGGTTCCTGATAGTTTTTGGACAACGTCAGATCTAATTAGGGTTTTGGATAGGTTGTTAATCGAGAGATTGCAATTGCCATAAACTGATTATGGTTTACAAATTAAAGTTAATGCTTATAACTTGAGAGAGAGTAATGAACCTTAGTACTATCTATAACTAGTAATCTAGTAGTTCATAATCAGTTAGGTTAGCATTAAAGATAGATAAATGTCCCCTTTTCTCTCAATTGGTAGTTTCTTTAGGTTGATTCTTAATTGTGTGTTGCAACTGTTGTTTTGTCAATAATTTCTTAATTGATTCTATTTGAATTGTGTGATTGAATTACTTCTCGTTTTAGTTTCGTTCCATTTTGAATATTTCGCATTGTTTTGGCCTTAGATTTTAGGGTTAGATTAACCCTACTTGTGGGATTGACACCTTAGGTACTACGCTAATAACCTGTGCACTTATAGAATATCAAGGTTAAATATTAAAACTTATATATATGGGAAAAACGCGATCAATGATGAAGTTCTAAACTTCTTAGGGATTTGTTCTTGAATCAATGTTAATGTGATTTCTTTTGATATTAATACATTAGGTGTTGTGATTATTTGCTGAATTTGCATGCTTTGATAACAAATTGAGAGAGGAAACTGATAGAAAAATTCCTAGACTGGAAAGTGAGAGTTAAACAATCTAATAGATTATGCAAATAATCAAATTGGGAATTTAGATGAAGAGAGATCTCGTGTGAGGACGCGATTGTCTATTAAAGGGCTTAAGATTTAATTGGAATTGTGGGTTTTTTGTTAATTGAGAGATTTCAAATTCCATATTTTAGGATTTAGGGTTTAATAATTATAACTTGAGAGAGAGTTATCTAGCGTTTGAAAGTCTAGGACTGACACCATATTATCTCAAAAGTAATTATGTTAACATTTGATGATAAGAGAAATCTCCCTTCTTCTAATCGACCAATTTTCCTTTGTGATTTTTATTCTGAATTTGTTAGTGCTCATTTTGATTTTTGTGTGTTAATTTTACTTTTTAATTCTAATCAATCATCTTCATATGCATACTTTTGTGTGCAATTTTTATTTTCTTTTTAATAATTCCTTAGCCTTAGATAAATTAAAATTTTATTAGTTTAAAAAAGTACTCGAGTGATCGACACCTCACATACTACACCCATGACCTATGTGCTCGCAACATTTTGAGGGTTTTAAATAGATCAAAACTTGCCTCAGCAGATGTGGTGGCACAGTTGGCAGTCAAGTGCAGGTCCTAAGTAAGAAGATAGACAAAGTCACTATGGCTTCACAAGGAGGAGTGATGTAGTGTGAAGCATACGAGCTAGATCACCAAGGATAAGAGTGTCAATCATCTAAACCCAAACACATGGATTATTTAAGGAACACTTCAAGACCCTAAAATAATTCGGACAATAATACTATAATCCTAGTTGGAGGAACCACCCAACTTCTCATAGATTAAACAGGGACAACAAAGAAATAACCCTCCACTTGGATTCCAACCACAAGCATTACAACTAAGGAAACTTGGTATGGATGGGATAATTATGGAATTCATTCAAGAATCTAGGACAAAACATCAGCAAACAGATGCATCCATACAAAATATAGAAATTACAATAGACCAACTTGCTAAGTCAGTGGTAGAGAGATCGAAACGAAGTTTTCCAAGAACAATTGAAACATATCCAAAGGAAAGGATAATGGAAATCACTAGAGCAAATGAGAAGAAGATTCAACATGAAGCAGAAAAAGAAGTGACTATTGAGAGTCACTAATAAGGTGAATGTAGCTTTTACTTGAAGAGAGTCAAGGAATATTAACTTGCAATTCCATATCCTATCACAACATTAAGAAAGTCATTAGAAGCATATTTAAATAGGGTTTTTGATCTCTTAAAAAAATGAAGAAGGAACTCTCCTTTGTTGAATCAGTGAAAGAGAAATTTTTTTTTGGATAAACCAGGGCCGGACCTGGTGGAAATAAAACCCGATTTATTGAAAATAAATAAGAGGAGGACTCAGGCAGTGCGTAAGACTTACCTAAGGATTACAAGAACATCACGTGACTCTTAAGTAAGGAAAAGATCGTTGATCTAGCAACAATAACCCCTTCACATATGAGGGGAGGGACGCAACTCTTGGAAAAACTTTAGAAGACCCAGAGGAAGCTATTCTAGTTAGACTATGAGCCAAAGCAATACATTCTCGAAATACATGTATAATGGAGAAATTACAACGATTCATAACACTATAAGTTTCATGAAGCTGCTTAAAAAATCTCCAAGAGAATTTAGACTGTTGACTTAATGCCAAAGCAAGAATGTTACTATCCATCTGAATAATAGTATCCCGCATCCCTAACTCCTCGCATTTCTGTACACCATTCAAGATCCCCATTATCTCCGCCTCTAAGCTCATGCCTTCACCTAAGAAACAAACTTTAGCATAAATGAACCCACCTCTGTCATTCCGAATAATATAACCACATCCCGAGGGTCCCGGAGAACCCAAAGCCTATCCATCTGTATTTAGAATAGCCTTAAAGCCTTGATAAGGACTCCATGCAGTAGATCGAACTCTGCTAATAGCAGTATGCTTCAATTTAACTCCACAAAGATGATCAAGTCTTTACAACTCAACATCATTTTTAACTTTTAGATTACATACTTGTAGCAATCCAATAATATGACAATGAACAACTTTCATCACACAAACTGTATTGAATCTTTCAAGTTAAAAAAATACCTGTTGTGTGACTTCCAAAGCTCCTATAGAATGAAAAAAGGGACAACCATCCGCAAAGTGTTTTGCGCTGTAGTGAAGCTACCCTTTTTCCACCAGATATGCAAATAGGACCAAAGGTTCGAAGAAGATGGCACAGGCATGTCTAGGTTATTTGCAAAATGCATCCAGATTTCACGAGACTTCGGACATTCAAGAAAAACATGGACCATCGTTTCCTCATTGTTAAGACAAAAAGGGAATTGGGACGGATTTAAAGCAAAGACGAACTGTCTCAAAACATCAAGAAAAGAGACCAAGCGATTGTACAACTTCCAAGCAAAAAGAGGCATATGCAATGGGATAATTTAATGCCAAAACCTTCTTGCACTAGCATCATTATTCCACAATTGTTGCAGAGCTTCAAAAGTTGATTTAATTGTGAACTCACCTGTAGAAGTCAGCTGCCAAATCAGGAGATCATCCTCATTAGTGAAAGTAAAACACAGCTCCAGAAGTTCCTCCACTACCTCACTCGAAAGAAAGTCAGACAGTTGCGCACAAAGTTGTTCTTTTTGATCAAAAAATTCTCGAATGGTAAGGTTCAGAAAAGGTGGACTATATTTGGCTAGAAGATCCCAAATTACGCCTAAGGGTGACCAATTATCATACCAAAAAGATCTATTTCCTCTGCGAACCAAAATTTTTGAAACCTTGGATGTCGCCAAGTCTATTCGAAGTACTCTTGTCCACGTTGTTTTCTTCTTTGAGCAAAGGGATAGAGAATGGATAAACCTAGACCACATGCCTATTCCATGCTTGTGCTTCCACCATAATTTAGCCAAGAAAGAATCAATAGTTTCAGTAAAACTACGGATGCCAAGACCATTCTCCTCTAACTTCCACGCTACACCATCCCAAGACTTCCAATGTCGACACTTCTCGCCGTCCGTGTGTCCCCATAGGAATTTTTGGCATTGAGATTCTAGCGTGCTAAGAATCGACTTTAGAGGAGTGATAGCAGCCCACATCTGTAAAGGAATCATCGAGAGGAGTGATAGCATCTTGTTCTTTTAATTCATAAGCCTTTTATCAAAAGCATCCAGTAAAAAGTAAAATGTACTAGCCTTTTTTCTTCTAACAAAAACGCGACAACCGAGGTAAGGAAAAGGAAAAGATCCCTTATTCATTCCCAGAATATCTATCAATGATCTGGACACTCTCGGCTGATTGACAACAACTAGGAAGGCACTTTTTGTTGATTGAGCTTTTGTCTAGTTGCAGCCTCATAATCCTGGAAGAATTTATTCAAAACAACCAGCAAGTGTCGAATTCCTCTAGTAAATATTATCACATCATCCGTAAAGCTTAAATGTGAGATGGGTAACGATCCTGCAGGAAGTCCATATCTTGCAATTTTCCCTAAGGGCATCAACGCATTCAACCACCTGGATAGTGCCTCCGATACCCAGATAAATAAATAAGGAGACAATGGATCACCTTGCTTTATGCCTCTAGAAGCCTTAAAGAAACCCACCGGAGAACCATTTATAAGCACCGAGAACCAACTGCTTCTCAAATTAGACAACACCATTCTTACAAAAATATTTGGAAAACCAAAAGAGTGCAAAAGAGCCTCCAAAAAATTCCAAGAGACTCTATCAAAAGCTTTCATCATATCAAGCTTCAAAATCACATTCCCCCTTGCTTTGACATAGATCTTGCGTCAAAAGAACATTGTCCATCATATCCCGTCCAGATAGAAAAGTAGACTGTTCCTCAGAAATCAGTTGATGTCCCTTCAATCTTTCGGCCAAGATTTTGGTGAAATTTTATTCAGAAAATTACACAAGCTGATGGGTCTAAAATTAAAGAAAGTCATATAAGAGTTCTTCTTCAGGATTAGCGTTATCAAAGTGCTTGCAATCGCCCGTGGGATTGGAACTCCTGTCATAAACTCCTTGTATGCAGCCAACAAATCCTGTGAAATAATGTCCCAACAACTTCTATAAAATTCTCCACCGAAACCATTGAAACCTGGAGCACTAGAAGGATCAAGACTAAAAACAACCATTCGAACCTCGTCCAATTCTAGTTCCCTCACAAGGCAGCTTTTATCCTCTTCTGATAAAAGTGATGGTATGTGCTGTAAGAATTTCCCTTGCACATGTAAACAACCCTCAACATCTTCATGCTGCAATAAATTCCCAAAAAAAGCGAACAACCTCTTGCTTGATTTCCTTGCGCTTTGTAAGCCATATCCCTTCTTCAGACTCCACTTTTTGGATGTGCAAACATGTTCATTTTTCAACTAGAGCTACATGAAAGAAGGACGTGTTGGCATCACCCTCTTGTAACCATTTCAGTTTAATTTTTTGTCTCCAAAAGTCATCACGCTCTTTGAGCTTGAGCAAAAGATTGGCCCTAGCTTGATGCAAAATTGAACGATTGTCTGCAGTAGGAGCTAAATCATATTGAACTTCTAATGCTCGAACTTCATCTTCCGATTCCTTCAGATTTTGTAAAACATCGCCAAAAACCTCTTTGTTCCATACCTTGAGCACTCCCTTTAAACGCCGCAACTTTAGTGAAAAAGCTAGCATTCCATATCCCATACTCGGTTGCTCCCATAAGTCCCTAATCAAATAAAAAATCTCTAATCTCCGAAGCCACATATGTTGGAATCGAAAGAGCTTTGGTCTACTCTCCACAATGGGGCTAAATCGGTGAAAAAGAGCACAGTGATCTGAGGTTGTCTTAGTTATGTGCTGTATGGAAGATGCTAGAAATAAATCTATCAATTCCTTAGAAAAAAGAATACGATCCAACTTCTTACTAACCCATCCATTCCGTCTCATACCACCCTAAATGAAAACATCCCCTATCGTCGGTAACTCTGACAATTTACACGCGTTAATGAGCTCATTGAAATCTTCTATTAACCCTCGACATTATACTGAACTCCTAGAATACTCCTCCAAGCTACGAATGACATTGAAATCACCACCGATCATCCATGGAAAACCTAAAATCCTCTCCCGAAAGCGCAATAAATTGCTCCATAAGTGCTGTTGATCATTCCTTGATTGTTTAGCATACACATCCGAAATGAAGAAATTTTGATCAGTTATGGAATGCTTAACCTGCAAATGCACAACTTACTCCATCTCCTCCATTAAAATAACATCAAAATCACAATTATAAAAAATCCAGATCTTGTCAGAACAAGATCTTAAAGCAACATCAAAATGTAACGCCTGTCTTATTCTATCCAAATCCCGACTCCCCAACATAGGCTCTAAAATAACTAAAAAAGTTATTGAGTGAGCTTTAATTAGGTACTTTAAATGCAATAGTGAAGCTACATTAGAAATGCCTTAAATATTCCAAATTAATTGATTGATCATCATAAAAGATTGAAAAAATAATTATTGTAACCTGGACGAGCACCGTAGAGCTTATCCTTCTTGCGCCTTTAACCGTTCAGCCCTAGATTTTCGACCATGCTTTCTACTCCCGGTGATGCTACCCTCCATCATTGTGAACTGTAATGCATCCCTTTTGCCATCCGACCAGTGACGACCTTCATGTAAGTCTTCATCCTCCGTCTCCAACATCAAAGTGCGACCTACAATCATGTCATCTGGGTCAAAAACGTCCCTTATATCTTCAGTCCCATCAAAGTTTTTATGAGGTGCAGTGAATAAATCATCGAAATCATCTTCCACACCAGCAATGTTTACATCTGGTTGCACTATATTAATTTGATCAGCATCCCTACAATTAGCATCATCAACGCATCTATTGTCCACATCACAAGAAGAATTAGTAACGTTAACTTCAACATAACTCTATCCCATATCAATCTCTCCCTTCGACTCCTCCAAATCATCCACACCAGATCCCAAAACATCAAAACGGTTACAGTATGTAGATTTTACTAGACGTTTCTTTACACAACCCTCACCAAAAACACGAGCAGGAGCTGAACAATGTTGTGGGCCCTCAGTTATACGATTAAAGGCACATTGCGTGTTCTAGTTGCTGGACAATCCATGGCATTAGTTGGCTCACAAGGGTAGGCACAGCATCATCAGGCAGTATATTTTCAGAAGCTTCTACATGGTTTGTCATCATTTCCACTGCTGTCTCTACATGGATTTTTGTCACTTCCACTACTGTTTCTACATGGGATGTATCAGGCAGCATCATTGCTGGCTGCACAATAGGGATTTCTTCTTTTTCCTTCGCCGTTAATCTCGATGAGGAAGCAACATTAAGGGGTATGGAAATTTTAACAGTGTCATTCCTAGTTTTCTTAGGAATAGGATTCCACTTAACCTTAGAAGTTGGCAAACAAATGCCTTTGCTTGTCTCTTCCTTGTGCTTCTCCAACACAATCTTTTTTTAGGGCTGAAACTCTTTCTCCAGCCTACAATCATCAAGTTTATGTCCATTCTTATTACACTTAGAGCAATAAGATGGGATATGTTCATAGGTGAAG
>JAOSBN010000592.1:0-19594 GCA_027563595.1 Erythroxylum suave | reverse complement strand
GTTCCAAATTACTATCTTACCCTTCTCATCAGTGATGGGATGTTACACTTTAAGGTGGAGATCTTTTTTTGTATCTACACTCCTTTAGTTCCTGCCTTAGTTAGACCTTACTTTCTAAGGTAATTGATTTTCAATCTCTATCCTACCTAAAGTTGTTTTATGCTTATTCTAGCATGTCTTACTCTAAAAGTGCCCCCAACTTTTATCCCTACTCAAAATGAGATCCCCTTCCTACCCTCTGTTTATCTGTCTTACCCCACCCTCCAAACAACACCTTTTCTAGCATCATGAAAGAGCCTTCACTTCCCAATCAACAACATACAAAGTAGTTAGAAGAAAGTTTTGGGTGTCCTTGCAAAACCACTCTCTTCACTTGCCAAAAGAGGAAGAAGGGAGACTCATCATTATACTTGAAATCGAGGTGCTTATACTAGGAGCTTTAACATAGGTGTCCTCTTCGGGGTTATGCCCCCCCTTTTCCAGCCATATCTTTATGATATCACAAGCTTTAGGAGAACAAAGTCCTTTTAGATGTTCCAATTTATGAAGAGAATCTGATTCTATTCTCAATTATAGTTAAAATGAAGCCTTGAAAGTGGTCGAGGATGGTCCTTAGCACTTTGGATTGCTTCCAATTTTCTGGTAAAAATGGAAACTAGGTATAAATTTAGATGTAATCAAACATGAAATTGTTCTAATTGGGTTAACATGCATGGTGTTCCATTAGAATAATAGACCACTAAGGGGTTGAGTATGCTCTCTAGCTACATTTGAAAAATGTTGTATATATTAAGTATGCTCTCTAGCTACATTGGAAAAATGTTGTATATTAAACATATTAATTAATTTTCTAAGAACGTTAAATTTAGCTTCTCATACTTTTATTTTTAAGACCTATCAACATCTGATATCTAACTAATACTGACATCATCTTAAGTTATAATCCTTTCCATATTTCCCCACTTAACGGGTTAGCTTACGCATAGCATACTAAAATAAAATATCTATAAAAGAATTAAAAATCAAGTCAATTATAATTAATTATACATTTTGTACAAATCTACATAATAATTGCCAAGATTCACTTTATATGATGCATAACTCACCTTTAATATAATTATGAATCCACCCATGTAAATGTTACACCTTTGGCCTATAAAGTTTGACCCAATCTAAGCTATTTGCATATGTTAATAGTAATTATAGTATCTAGTGGTTGTATGTTGATACTATAATTGGTGTTGGGTGATAGGTGTAAATTTCATCATGTTTTAGGGTTTAATTTGTTATGTATTAAGTTTTAAATTGAGTGTTTAGTATGTGTTTAGGTTAAAATCTTGTTACTTTATGTGTTTAAGTGTTTTTTATGGGTTAGTATAAGTATTTGAGGTTAAATATTATGTTTTTAAAGTACCTTGATGTGTTTGTTAGTGTTTAGGGTCAACATTGAAGAACGGAGAAGTTTCGACGTCTTTCGGGCTGAAACCACGATATGATAGAAACATATGAGCCACTATGCCCCAGGCCACGATCGTGGCACTTAAGCCATGATTGTGATAGAAAGATTTGATACTAGCCACGATCGTGGCACTTGGGCCATGCTCGTGACAGAAAGGGATGGATGCTGGAGGTTCATGATCGTAGCCTATGTTAGGTAGACATGAAAACAAGTGAAAATGTTAAGTTTCGAGAAAACTTTTAGACCGTTTCGACCCCGAAAGGAACCTAGTGCTGTCAAAGTATTTAAAGAACATGAAGAAAATAATAGAGGAGCTTTTACATTAGCCACAATCCCGAACCCTAGAGAGCTTTATCGAGAGATTGAGAAAGAAACAAAGGAAGAGAGACTTAGAGAAGAAGCCTACACGAAGTACTTCCTGGAACAAGAGGTTTCTTGTCGTTGCTGCCTCAGTCATTCGTTTTGAATCTATTTATGGTTTTATTTCATTCCTTATAATTGTATAGCATTTAAGATAGCCATAGATGATAGATTCGTTGAATGTTAAGGATTTGTCTAAATTCCCGAAGGTCTTTGATATTAATGAAAGTTGATTGATTGCATTTTTATTGAATTATTTTTGATTAATTTTTACACTTCATAATTGAATAGCAAATTGAGATGGTGAATCGAGTGCAAATTATCAAATTAGACTAATAAGAGTTAGGTGATTTAAGAGATTAAGAATTGAATCAAACTGGTAAATTTGTGTAACGAGAGATCTTACATAAATTTTCGGTAGTTTATTGGACAATTTCAGTTCTAATTTAGATTTTGGGTAAATTATGGTTCGAGAGGTTGTAATTCCCTAATCTAATCAGGATTAAAGATTATAATTCAAGAGAGAGTAATTCACCATAGGACCATCTAGAATTGGTAATTCAAAAAATTCATAATCAATTAGGGTTTTATTAAAGTCATATAAAAATCTCCTTTCTCTCAATTGGTAGTTCTTAGGTTGATTCTTGATTTGATGTTGCAATTGCTATCTTATTTATATTTTCAAGTTGATTATTGGAATTACTTACATGATTAAAATAATTTTTTGCTTTAGTTTGTTCATTAAATTGTTGCGATTTGAGTTCAACCTTAGATTTTAGGATTAGATTAGTCCTCCTTGTGGGATTGACACCTTAGGTACTACGTGAACGACCTGTGCACTTGTAGACTTATCGAGGTTTATTATTAAAGCTTTTTCATATTGGAAACTTGCGATCAAGTTTTTGGTGTTATTGCCGGGAAGGCAATTAGTTTAGTTCTTTAGTCTAAGGCTTTTCACTATTGTTTGTTTTTAATTTAATTTTGAAAAAATTTAGAGAAGGAGTTTGGGGCATAAAGTAAAGACACATCAAGACATCTTAGAGTGAGAATGAGACATTTGAAGAGTTGAATGCTAAGAAGAGATAAAAAAGAGCGATCATGTAGGATGCATATTATATGGAGCAAGGGACACTTGTAGAATTTTATGAGCCCTAATTTGGATGGGGAGATCATCATCATTTTATGGACCCGTACACTTTAGGGTGGCAAAATCACTCGGATTTCTATTAGTCTAATAATGCAAGTATTCATATAGGACATCAAGACCTATTTGAATTTCAACATGATGAATCTAGTTCATGAGATTCCAAGCTGGACAAAATCGTGAATAAGCTTACGGATATGGAAGAGAAAGAGTAGAGATTGGAAGAGAAGTTCAAGCAAGTAGCAGAAGATTATGCCTCTTCTATTCACAATCTAGAAGTTCGAATAGGCCAGCTTTCTAGGGAATTTTGTAAGCAAAGTGTGGAAAACTGTCTGTACAGTATGAAAATAAATTCAATAGAGCCATGTCAAGCTATCACACTTATGATGAGGTAGAGCTAGAGGAACCAGCGAGAAATCAAGGTAAACCTAACCTTATAGAAGACTAAGAAATCAAGAAAGAGATTGAAGGAAAGAATGTCAATCCTCCCTTTTATTCACCAGTTCTTGATATACCATATGTGGACATTGAAAAATATTTAGTAGATATCCATGAAAAGAACCTCAAACTTTAGATTAATGATGATCAAGTGACATTCAACGTCAATGACCTATTAAAGAATCTAAAGGGGAGTAGCTCATTCAGGATAATTGGTGTGTTCGAATCTTATGAAGAACAAGAGGATGAAGAACAGGTGATGACATTCATAGAGTTTCAACAAGTTTTGAAGGTCTCTGTTTGTGAAGCAGAAGAAGCAGAGGAGACGAAGGAGATTAAGGAAGAAAGAGAGCAACTCACGTTCTTACAAGATGACCTGTTAGATTCAATGGAAGATTTAGGGAGCTTTTTTATTCCCTATTTCATTGACAGTTTGTTAGTGAAAAGGACATTACTGAGCTTAATTGGTTTTCATAATTTTATCAATACCATCTTTCTAATCATTTTGCAATTTGTAGCTTACCTACAAGCTACAAAACTGAGGTTGAATGAAAAGGATGGAAGCAAGCCAATGATAATTGATCCTGAATGAGTTCCCAAGGATAGAACATCTAACTACCGGCGTTAAAAGCAGTGTTGCATGGGAGGCAACCCATGGAATTTATTTCCTTGATTGTTTCTTTATTATAAAGTTTGTATTCTATAGTTAGTTTATTTTGTTTCCAAATAAAATCGAGAAGGAATAGGTGAGATAAATTGGATGACCAATCAAGCAAGCAAAAGAGAGGTGATAAGGCCACAAAAGAATTAAGAAGTGATTTTGGGAAAAAAAATGTGAAAAGAACAAAAGAAGAAAAACTAAAGAATTGGTGGAAAACTGCAAACCACGATCGTGGCCTGTGACTGGGTAGAAAAGAGGAACACACATTTTTAAATTTTTACCCTCCAACCACCTATATATTCATTTCTAACTTCACTTTTCATTCACTTCCACTTTTATTTTATCTCTATAGAATTGAAACCTACAAAAGCTCTCATATGTCTCTACAAAAATCTCAAACCTCTAAATTTCTTCCAAACTCTACCTATTCATAAGAAATATGTCACGCATTAATCAATCAGCCAGATGGGAGCAACCATCAGGACGAAATCAAGTTGTAGGATGAGGGAGAAGAAACAAAGAAGCAGACTTCGGAGTGCCCTTCCTGATCTACATAGAGGAGGAAGGTAATTTTCTCTAATCCCTAAATGCTAGATAAATAGTAGTTCTCAAATATTTTGATTTTGAAACACTTAATAGGTTAGAATTGCGCAATAAAGTAGAGAATTTAGTTGAAAGAATCTAGTGGGCTAAATTTGTGCATTTCCAATTTCTTGTTTACCAGGAGCTCACTTAGGAATGTTTCACTTCACTGTCCTATGACCCTAGGAACCCTAGGGACATGTGATTTAGGCCGAGAGAAAGAGCTTATGAACTGAACATGTGCAATATGTGTGGGTTCCCTGAATCCTCCATCATTAATTAGCATGATGATTTTTATCCTTCTTGATATTGAAATAAACTCACTGGAATAGAGTAATTTCATGCTAAGAATGTTAACAACAACATAATAAGGTCCTACGAGCACTAGTTGCTGCACAAATTCATGTGCTAGCTGGTTTTTGATAAATCAGAAACCAACAAGTGTTCTACAAAGAAACTCTTGATGTTATGGTGTATGGACCATAGAATTCTCGTGTGCACACTATATATGTGCTAAATGCTATTGTTGTGACTCCGCGTAAGAGGAGCAACAATTTAGGTATAGGGTACCTAGTGTTTGCCATTACAAAATACTATGGCGTGGATTGTAGTGGATTGATTGTCCGACTCTCAGACTTCTTAAACTATCACCATTTTTGGTGGGTTAAAATCCTTCAGTCTTATAATATGGAACTCTGGGAGATTAGCAAAAAGACGTATATGAGGATTAGGGTGAGTCAGGTGAGTTTAAGTATTGTGCCACCTCAACAGGCAGATGAGGACTCAAACAGTGAAGAGTCCGAGGAGGAAGAAGAAGCAAAGGATCAAGGGTGGAAGAAAGTCCTGGATGCAATCTTCGAAAACAACAAGACACTTGCAGAGAACACCAGAATGATGAAGTAGATGGCCTAAACATAATGATGGGAGAGCCGAGATCTCGGTCGGATCCATCGATATTTTGAGGCTTAAGGCTTTCAATTGCCACCTCCAACACCATCCCCGCCTTCATCTCTATGAGATTTTGTTCTAACCCCTTTTTTTCTATTTAGACTTCATTGTTATTTTTGTTTTACATTCATTTATATTTCTTCTTTCTCTTATGTGTTTGTTTGTTCCCTTATCACATTAAGGAGAATGTGTTGTTCAAGTGTGGGGTGGGTTATCTATTTTGCTTTTGAATGTGATTTTGCATATTGTGAATTGTGTGAATGTGTCAATGGCTTAGATGGATTGAAATTGATTTAATTTTGAACATAGTTTATTAGAATGTAAAGAATCATTAGCTTGCAAAATTAGTGCATTGAGATTTTTGGATAAATATACAGCTTAATTAGGATTTAGTATAAGTTGTCAGCCTCTAAATTGCCAAATTCGTTCATAATTTGAGGCCTTTCAACTTAAGTAACTTTAATAGTACTTTTCATGGAAATGAGTAGCTAAAACAACAAGGTAGGTAATAATAATAATAATAAAATGTTTGTTAAATAAATAACTATTCCGATGACCTTCAAGTTATGAATAGAGTTAGTAGCCAATTGAAAATGTGATATAGTCGAGTAACCAGATCGATATGCATCACAAATGTGTGCCACTACATAAAAAAGCTATAATGACATTTCAACCAAGTTGTTTAATAAAATGACTTAGTCGAGTAACTGAATCGACTTTGTCACCAATGTTTTCCTCTGAGTAAAAGACTAGGTCCTTGTTTAAAAATAAATAAAAAATGTGTGTATTCATTAATAAAAACCTATCGAGCTTGTAATATCTTGACTTTTCATGAAACATACTTAGGAGTAATTACAAAGTAGGAATGACAAAAGAATTATTAATGTGTGTGCAATTGAAAAGGGTAAATAAATCAACACTTGGATCTTGATTAATTTGTATATTTAGTTCAAAGCCCTAGATACAGATTTTGCATGTTAATGATTTGATATAACTTGATGATTGTGTTTAGGATTAAATTTATTTCATGACGTTGAAGCCATTTTCTTATTACTACATTGAGTGTTGTGTGTTTGTTATATGTTTATAGTTTTGTTTGTTGTTTTGTTTGTTTGAGGACAAGCAAACGTTTAAGTGCGGGGATATTGATAGGTGTAAATTACATAATGTTTTAGGGTTTAATTTGTTATGTATTCAGTGTTAAATTGAGCGTTTAGTATGTGTTTAGGTTAGAATTATGTTAGTTTATGTGATTAAGTATTTTTTAATAGGCTAGTATAAGTCTTTAAGCTTAAATATTATGTTTTTGAGGTACTTTGATGTGTTTGTTAGTGTCTCAGGGTCAACATCGAAGAACAGATAAGTTTCAAAGACTTTTGAGCCTAAACCAAGGCCCATGATCATGATAGAAACATATAAGCCATTATACCCCAGGGCACAATTGAAGCACTTAGGCCACGATCGGGACAGAAAAGTTCGATACTAGCCATGATTGTGGCTTGCATCAGATGGACACCAAAATAAGTGAAAACGTCAAGTTTCAAGGAACTTTTCAAACCATTTCAACTTAAAAGTACCTTAGGGTTATGAAGGTATTTAAAAAACATGATAAATAGAAGAGAAGAGCTTTTGCATCAGCCACAATCCTGAACCCTAGAGAGCTTTATCGAGAAATTAAGAAAGAAACAAAGGAAGAGAGATGTGGAGAAGAAGCCTACGCAAAGTACTTCCTAAAACAAGATGTTTCCCATCGTTGCTTCCTCTGTCATTCATTCCAAATCTATTTTTGGTTTTATTTCATGCTTTATGATTGTATAGAATTTGAGATAGCCATAGATGATAGATTCATTGAATGTTAAGGATTTATCTAAACTCACTTTCGAGAATTTTGTCTTTGATATTAATGAAAGTTGAATGATTGTGTTTTTTATTGAATTATTTGTGATTTAATTTCCATACTTCATGATTCAGTAACAAACTGAGAGGGTGAACTGAGTAAAAATTATTAAATTGGGCTAATAAGAGTTAGGTGATTTAATAGATCAAGAATTGAATCAAATTGGTAAATTTGTGTAACGAGAGATCTTGCAAATGTTTTAGTAGTTTATTGGACAATTTCAGTTCTAATTTAGATTTTAGGTAAATTTTGAATCAAGAGGTTGAAATTCCATAATCTAATTAGGGTTTATAAAGTAGGGTTAAAGATAATAACTCGAGAGAGAGTAATCCACCCTAGGACCATCTAGAACCGGTAATTCAATAAATTCATAATCAATTAAGGTTTCATTAAAGTCAGATAAATTTCCCTTTTCTATCAATTAGTAGTTCTTAGGTTGATTCTTAATTTGGTGTTGCAATTACTATCTTGTTTATATTTTCGAGGTTTATTATTGGAATTACTTGCATGATTGAAATAATTTTCTGCTTTAGTTTTGTTCATTAAATTGTTGCAAATTGGGTTTAGCCTTAGATTTAGGATTAGATTAGTCTTTCTCGTAGGATCGACACCTTAGGTACTACGTGAATGACCTGTGCGCTTGCAAATTTATCGAAGTTTATTGTTAAAGCTTTTTCATATCGAGAACCTATGATCATTGGGACACAAGAAATATCCAATACATATAAAAGTAATTATGCACTTGATTATGATTTGGGGATCATTGCTTTCTTACTATTCTCACAGCCTCATCACTTTAGCCTCATTCTCATTTGTGTACACTCATTAAGATATGTTTATAACCCTAATAATCCATGTAAAAGTGTCACAACTAATTTTCTCCACTTGATCCCTTTTTACTCTCGATAATAATTATTCATGTGGTTATAACTACCATAAGTGAGTATAGGTTAATCCTATGAGAATTGTTAGTTAACTATCCACTACCCACAGTCTTCATAAGCTAGATTATCCTTTATAGTTAGATGAACAAATAAATAAAATAAAATAGTTAACAATTCTAAATACTAATGCAAAACAATGATCAAGAGTTCCTAACTTTGACTATATTCTTTCTCAAGATATATAATCCTTATTCAAAGGTTAATGAATTAAAAAATTTTGAATTTAGCCATTTTAAGAATTCTTTAGTTCGTTTTATGAACTCTCATAATAGGCTTTACCCTAAGATCTTGCAACTTTCTCTTATATAGCTCATGTTGAACCCTCTTTATTCATACTATGACCTAAATATACATATCATCTCTCAAATCTCGATGCAAGAATCTTATAATGAATCTTCCATTTTCTCATGGGTAATGCGTCGTAACACTACACAAAATAACTAAACTTAAAACCATAGCTAGTGATAAGTCTAGGTCGATCCGATAGGGACTGTTCGATTAACTTTTATAATGAAAGGAATTGGTGTTTAGGATAGGAGGGGTTTTGTTGGTTTTCGAATAACAAAATAAAATAAAATAAAACTAACAAAAGTAAATTAAAGCAAAAAATAAAAAAGTGATAAAATGATGAATGCGTTAAGGATCCAGTCTTCAGTCTAATCTTAGCCTACACACAAATAAGCATATTTTATTGTTTTGATATTCTCATACCTCTCCTAGCAATTATTAATTGAAGGTTAGCAACAAGCTCTTTGAACCTCGGTTTTTCCTTAGTTTATGTTCCATTAAAACAAGCTCTTTTAACTAAAACTAGCTATTGAACAACCTAGAACAAGCTCTCTAGATTTAATAAGAAAGTTGCCTAGCTATCGAACAACCTAGAACAAGCTCTCTAGTTTTAATAGGAAAGTTGATTTATAAGTTAAGAAAATAAATTAATTAAGGTAACAACCATATAAGCTTAGGTCATTTATCCAAGGTTACATTGTCCCTGATGATTCGACATCATTAGTTGCCATAAATGAATCTAACCATAATTATGTATTGTGTTTAAGATTCTAGCAATGAGTTTACATAAAAACAATGCAATAAAGCATTAAGATCATTCTTATATAACAACTAATTCAATAAATGTAGGATAACTTAAACAATCCCTGTTTCCACTTATGGAAAGGATCAAAGCTCGAATAAATGCTTGGTAGGATTGATTTCTATCTCTTGTAGCAAGGGTTACTCTGATAATTTTTGTTTTTGGAAATCTATATGTTTATTAGATATCTAAGCTTAATCTACTTGGAAAGTAACCAAAGAGATAGATGGCATCTTGAAGGCTTTCTTATTGACTGGGAATTCATAGAACTCCAAAAAAGATAAAGTCAAATGGAGCGAGGTCATTATTCCTATACAATAAGGACGCTTGGGGATCATCCCTATACCTTTGATGCAATAAATGCTTCTATGTAAATGGATTTAGAGACTCTTTGAAGATAAAAATACAATATGGGTGAAATGGCTACATGAAACATATCTTATAATTGAATGCTTTTGGTAACTGTCTCCTTATAAGGAATTCTCTTGGTTCTTTCAAAAAATATGAAAATGAGACAATGGTGGTTCCTTTGATTAAGCATGTCTTAGGAAATGGGCAGAATGTTTGGGTTTGGTTTAATAATTGGATAGAAATCGGTCCTTTAAAACAAATATCTGAATTATCTCGACTTACGAACAGATTCCTACTAAACTCCAAAGCATCATCTTTGATGAATCATAAGTAATAGGCAGGAAACGTCAAAGGATTCAATTTATTAGTGGGGTTATCTACCCCAGATCCTCTATGCATACAAACATGATGCAATTACTTGGTTATTAGAAACCTCAAGTACTTTTAGGAACAAGTTTTGCTACAAAGTTTTATAAGAAGGAGGCGAGAATGTTCCTTTGTACAATCTTCTATGGAAACATTCTCCTAATCACAAAGCATCCATTTTCACATTGTTGGTAATAAAGAATAGGATTCGTGCCAAAGATAGATTGTTTGGAACTTACGACCCTATATATGTGCTTTATAAAGAGAATGAAGAAGATCAAGATCACTTATTCTTTCAATACAACTACTTTAAAGTAGTTTGGAGCATAATTTTTCACCTACTTTTGGTTACTTGCATTAATTATGATTATATATCAACTCTTAATTGGATCATGTATATCCTGACTTAGAAGATGCAAATGCCCCTTTGTACAAAACAACCTTCACAACTACTATTTACTTTATAAGGAAGGAATGTAACATGAGGATATATAGGCAAGAGGAAGTTAATAAGTATAAACTAGCTGATGACAACATAAATTAGATCAAAGTCATCCTTATAACTAAATATGATGAGTAGGCACTATTTACAAGAATAAAGACCAGTTGGAATCTATAACCTTTATTAATATATTTCATATGCTAATGTAATTTGGTTTGTTGTTTGAATTTGTAATTCTTTTCATTGTGAAATCATTGAAATGTCGTGATAGCTTTGCTATAGTTAATTCAATCCTTATTTAACTTTTTTAAAAAAGAAACATAATGGAGAGATGCCCAAAACGTGTCTTCAGTATCGATTTCACTTCTAAATTGAGTTGGTTAAGCTTAGCCTTTCTATGGGTTTCAAAAATATAAATGTTCTGCCCCTCATTTCTATCCTAAAATGATTCATAACTCTTCAGCTACTCAAATTTCATTTTATAGTAAAAGCTAGCGTTCTGAGGAGATACTGTATAAGTTAGAAAAATCTAGAAATCGTGATGATACACATAGTTATGTAACCAATCATGTAAATAAAACATTCATCTTTTAAATGAATTAATGCACGACTATGGAAATAGATATACGCCCATTTATATTCCATATCATCTTGATACCTAAATTTCCTTAGATTTTCTTGTCCCATCTTCACCTTAATCCATCTTCTTCTTGTTCCACAATGACAACTAAGTTCAATTATTAAGAGGATGGATCAAAGAATGTGCTTTTAACTCACTTTAGTTCTTATGCTTCCAACTTGTACCTAAAGCCAAATATGAACCAAAATGAGTTTTTTAATCATTTCATAGCATTAATCACTAAGCATTAAGAGGTTAATGTATAAATAATAAAGAACACATCAATATTCCCCCACACTTAGCTTTTAACTATCCTCGGGCAAAGCAACAAAATCAAAGTCATAAACTAAACACTTTCACAATTTCCATATTTCCTAAGAATATATAGCCATAAATAAAAAGGAATAACTTTCAAACCATAATAAGAACTCATCATTCAATGTCTCTACTCTTCATTCCCTTTAGAAACTAAGCAATCTAATGGTAAACTTGGACAAAGTGATGTTTATAACATTGATCCATAGGTACACTCAAACACCATTCATGATCATGACATTCCACGACTTTGCATGTCATTTCATTTCTCCACCACTAGGATTCACATGCATAACCATGAATCAAATGACTTTTTAGGGTTGTAATGTAGGCAATGGTTAAGGTGAGACGTATTTGGATAGTGTGCAAAAGCCATCAAAGCTAGTGAAACAAGAAAACACTCAATGGAATATCAAATGCAAAAACTAACATTCACTCAAAACTAGGTACCATCAATTATGATAAATGCAAAAATTTTGTTCCACATCTTAGATTTAAGCCCTTGCACCACAAACCACATGAAGCATAACCAATTAAAAGGGATCGCTTATAAAAATTGAAGATAAACAATACATTCTAAACATAAGTGGTGGTCCTTTAAAACAACATCCACCTCATTCACATCATAAGCAAATCACCCATCCCATAAAACTTTTCATAAGCAATTCACCCATTTCATAAAACTTTAGGAGTAGAAATGAATGTATTTCCTCCTTGATACTTTTATTTAAACATTTTTCTTTTCTTCTTTTTTTTCCTTTTCTTCTTTTTTTTAATTTCTTATCCTTTTTTTAAAAAAATTTAAAGAAGCCATATGAACATTGGAACTCATTGATAAGATATAAAATGACATTCCAAATATAACCAACCCACATATATGCATATCCCCACACTTACACTGTTGTACATCCAAAAACATCAACAATCAACAAATGCTCCACTAGCTTTAAAGCATGGGTAGGACATTTGGTTAGGTTTTAAGGCATGTAAAGTGCTTAGCACAAAAATTAAAGGTAAACAAAGCTTAAAGGGGCTTAATAAAGGGAAAATCATATCAATAGGTAGGTTATTTGGCTAATGGAGCTTGGGAAACAAAGAATGCCTATATCATTTTCATGTTAATGCAAGTGATAAAAATATGGTCTTTAATAAAAAATCAAAGCAAAGTTAAGATGTATATTTCATGAAGGTTACTTATAAACAATAGACAATGAGACTGATATAGATATGTTAGTCTATGAAGGCTCAAAAAACCCACTGGCTTGTGTCTACCACTAGTCATTATTCTTCTAAATATAATTCATATTAACTAATCACAAGAATAAAAGTACATGCTCAAGTTGCCATGAATTTTTCTAGTTAATTCACTCTTTAATAATGACCATATAGTCCTAGAAGCAATAGAAAAAAGAGAAATTGTTTGTTTGTTTGCATTGATTATCTCTCTTTTTGTTTGAAAACATAAAAACGCGTAAGAAACAAATGAACTTAAAAACACACATACTTATCGTAATAAGTGCAAAAATGTAAAGGAAAAGAAATAAAATTCCCTTGGCTTACCTCCTAAGAAGCACCTTTGTTTATTTTCTGATATGTGCTTAATTGATTGCCATAATACTTAATGATTGTTGACTTAAAATTGCTCAAGATACTCGCTTTGACTCATATTTGGTTTTAGGCACAATTCGGAAGCAAAGTAGAAAGTGAGTCAAAAAGATTATAACTGAGTTGTTTTCTGAAGATTCACATCCACTTGTCTTCATGTTGTTCCAAAGAAGAATATTAGAGCAAGAGAGGGAAAGATAAAGAATAAAAGAATGAGGAATCAAATTGCTCATGTCATGCTGGAAAACCTGCGCAGCCATAAGTTATCACTGTTGACTGTGCATATGCCTCATGCCCATGCAAGCCATTTAATCATTTAAGGTATAAAGCAAGCAAAGGTATGCACTTGGATGTTAATTTAATGGACAACATCATAAAAGAAATTGTGAAAACTGAAGGAGTCGGACATCCACACGTGAGCAGAGGGCTGAAGCCAAGAAAGGGAAACTGAAGATACCTAGCATAAGTGCATGGTGTCTCACATGAGTGAGACACCACACACTTACCAGCTGTCCATTTTGCTACATTAAAAACCAGTTGTCCCATGCAAGATATCTTATGGCTAAAATGTGACAAACCTTGGAGAATAAAACAAAAAGTGGATAGCAATCGAAGGACAATGGTTGATTATAAGTAAACAAAGAGTGGACAGCAACACTAGGAGTCCTCTTCGGTTTTGAGATGCCACCTGTCACTTTCATTTAAATTAGCATTTAATGTACAAAGAAGAGGGGAGGGGATGAGAAAAAAGGGGGCTGGAAGTGGGAGAAAATTGAGAGAGAATAAAAGACAACATCTCCATTCTTTTGTCTTTTTTGGTTTTGTAATAAGTTTTTAGGTGTCTTCAGCTAGAGAACTTTCTTGGAAGCGCGGAAGTATTTTCTTAGGAGAGTATGAAGAGGGCTATGAAAGCTCCTAACCAAGAGAGACCTATAAAGGGCTAGACATCCCAACACCAATTCGAAGGTGTATTTCATTGTTTTTGTTGTTTCTTTCTCTCATTAGAAATTGATTGTCATCCTATGTTAATTGATTTGGGTATGTGTGGATAATCGTATTCTCATTATTAGTCAGTTATTTGTGTATAAACCTATTGTTATTATGGAAAGTTGATTTTAATACATTCATTGAATCGTTTATTTGCAAACTCATTACTAGAATTTTGATATAATCCATAATTATTATGTTGAAATTCATGTGTAGCTACTAATGATTCGTAATCATTAGGGACAACATGAATTAGGTTAAATGACGCATCGTATGTGTTTGTTGCTTGGATTAATCAGTTTTTTAAATTCGTAATGCTACTACCTAATTTAATCTAGAGATCGTATCCTAGGTTATTCAGTGGTAAGTTTAATTAACGATCGTATCTTGATTAAACACCACCTAAGGGAAAACTTGGGTAAATTATTAACCCACGATTAATAGCTGCTAGGAGAGGTTCGAGAACAACAAATTAATGAAATATGTTTAATTAGGGTATAGGCTGAGATTGAACCAAAGAACCAGTTCCCTACCGAATTCCCCACTTTTATCATTTTTTACATGTTTTCTTTAATTTATTTTTGTTAGTCTAGTTTCATTTTATTTTCTTAGTTGGAAAATCCAAAACTCCCTAAAACCTAAACACCTATTAATTTCATTTCAACAACTTTACACACACTCGATGTGGGATCAACCTAGGCTCACCACTGTTATAATAGTAGTCTAGTTTATCTTGAATAATGTTATGACGAGTTGTTATTGTCACTGGCTCGACTCCTTATTTTCCTTATCGTGTGACAAAATTATGATCTTCAGGTGTCATATTTTATGCTTTTTCCACTTGAGGTTCTTCAGGATAGGGCTTAAGTTGATGATCATTCATATTATGTGTCTTCCTATTATCAGACTTTTAATCTTTATTGAGTCCCTGCACTCTTGAAATATCTTAAATACCTCTTAACCCTTTTCCTCCTTATTTAATTTCTCCAACCTGTTATGTAAAGGTGAAGGATTAGTGTTAACAATAATAAAAGACTCATCATTCCCCTTCTAGCTAAATAATATATCCTTGTCTCCTTCAAGCCCCTTCTCCATTTATTCTACACAAGCAATCCCTCAAGCAGTGCTCTCAAAATTCTCAAGTTTCTTTCCACTCCGTAAGGTTTCTGTACTAACGTTCCTTGGATAAACCTCGGATTCAGATGGCTGGTTCTCATCATGTTATGATTCCAAGTGGTTAATAGTTCCCAACATCTGATCCATCTGACTTATCAAGGTTAGGAATCAAGACATTACATGTTACTAGAATCAATTTACATCCTGATAAAATTGCATAGTATTGGTAGCAACAACATTAACAAATTCTTTTAGAGATGTACGTGGATTGTAATGAGAGGCTTGTGGTCTATATAGGAATTGTTGTGCATCTTACATCTTATATAGGAAGTAGTCTTGTTAGTTATCCCCTCCATAACTAAATTTGTATGATCGCTCCAAGCTTGGTTATAGGATTAGGAATATGGGTTATAGGAAAATTTTCCACCAAGAGCATTGATAATATCCAGTAGCATACTCCCTTCCATATGTACCTTTTGCACACAAACACTAAACAAAAAATGAAAAGATTAAGATAACTGGAAAAAAACTAATTAGACACGTATGTACAAAACACCCATTGAAATAAGAAACCAAAAATAAAACACCACACACCCTGACAACAACACCAAAATTGATTTAATAGGTTAATAATATGCTCTGTTAACCACAATTTTTCCCTTAGGTTGTGTTTAGTTAAAACAAGCTCTTTAATTAAACCTAGCTATCGAACAAAATAGAACAAGCTCTCTAGATTTAATAGGACAGCCACATTATAAGTTAGGAAAATAGATTAATCAAGGTATCAATCACATAAACACGCGTCATTTAGAAAAGATTACATTATCCCTAATGATTCCACACCATTAGTTGCCACAAATGAACCCAAACATAAGTATTATGTATTTTATTTAAGATTCTAGCAATGGATTTACCTAAAAACAATCTAATAGAGCATGAAGATCATTCTTACACATCACCTAATTTAATAAACATTGGATAACCTAAACATTTCATAAAGAGAGAAAAAACAACAAATATAATGGAAAGATGCCTAAAACGTGTCTTCGGAGTCGATTTCATGTCCAAACTAGGTTAGGGAAGCTTAGCTCTCCATAGGTCTCCAAAATATATGTGCTTTGTCCCTCATTTTGTCCCAAAATGAATTATAAATCTTCAACCACTCAAATGCCATTTTATATTAAAAATAAGTTGAAAAATCCTAGAAATTGTGTCGTGCCCAAATAGGTAAGTTAAATATTCACTTTCTGAGTGAATACACAGCCATGGGAATGTATACACAAATGTGTATCTTCTAGATCATCTTAATAGCTTCATTTCCTTGGATTTTCTTATTCCATCTTCACCCCAATCTATCTCCTTCGTGTTCCATAATGACAATTGAGTTTGAACATCAAAAGGATTGCTCAACGAATATGCTTTTAGCTCACTTTAACCCTTATGCTTCTAGATTGTATCTAAAATCAAATATGAATCAAAATGAGTTTCTCAAACATTTAATAGCATTAATCACTAAATGTTAAGAAAGGAATGTATAAACAATTAAGTACACATTACTCGTCAATTAATATTAAGAAATGAATGTATAAACAATTAAGTACACATCACTCGTCAATTTAATAAATATAAAGGAACAAACAAATCACAAGAAAACTAAAATTCCATCAATCAAATAAGGAGTTAGAGTATACATCATATCCCATGTTCTTTTTACCTGAATCTATATCCCAATTAGATCATAATCACACAAAGAATATCAATATTAAAAACAATAAAAAAGATAAAGAAATGTTGTTCTTAAATCTTGAAATCTTTAAAGAATTGTCGAAATCTTCCTCTATCTCCATTATGAAATTTGATAACCATTCTTTTTTTAAGAATAAAATCATATATTATTCCTTGAAAGGAAGCAAGTGTACAAAGTCAACAAGGATTAAACTAGGAAAAATTACAAGTTGTTACATTTTAAGTCAAAAGCATAGACATATTTCCTAACTTAAATTCAATCTATGTTAGCCTCCAATTAGTGTTGGTTATTGATCTATAACTATGTTTGGTCTTGAATAAGCTAATGTGTAATATGATTTTATCACTTAAGGACCTAATGAATTTCCTCTTCATTTTGGCTTAAGTTTGAGAATACCTTATTTGTTTCTCTTATCACATAAATATGTGACAAGATGTGATCAAGAGATGTAAATCACTCATCTATCTCTTTCAGTCATGTTTTTGAAATTCACGCTCTATTCTATTATCTAATTCCACCTATTAGGAGGATTATAATAGCTGGTTTCCAAACCTACTGAGGGATTAAAGTGCTAGATTACTTAAGTCACATGAATTATATCATATTAGAATGAATTTAGTGCTTTTAGAATATGATTTTTATGATTTCATTCATATGTATAATATGAGCATACATACATGAATGTTGATTTAGAAAAAAATTGCACTTAATTGACATATTTCGAGGTATGAAAGTTTCTAAATAATTATGACATGATTGTGTATTTCTAATGTCTTGTATTTGATTTGACAATAAAAAGAATTGATAGATCATAATTTGTAATTTGGAGTTATTTTTCATAATTAGAAGATTGACGGATTAATATGTACATTTAGACTAGGAAAAATTTCAAGTAGTTAGATAACTGACATGTGGAAATTTTAGGATGACTAAGCCTATAAAATGAGTAACTTATGGTATTAGATTTGAGTGACAAATGGCTTAGAGAATTGAGTGACAAGTGGTAGAGGAACTAAGTGATGTTTGGTAGCTTAAAGAGTGGGCATATGTCTTGTTTGTTTTCTTGACAAGTGTCCTTATACCAATCTTAGACACATACCAACATAGCCACTTCTAGCAGCATCTTCATGTTTTTGCTATACTTTATCCTTCTTCTCCCTCTCACTACTGAAATTTACTTCTCCTTCACATCTCTATGTTTTGTCTAAATTCTGTTCAATTTCCACGCCAAAATTCATGCAAAAATCCTTCATAAAGATAGTTATAGAAGCAGAACATTACTATATTTGTTGTTATCCTTTTGTTTTTGTTGAAACCATCCTACTTCCACCTTATCCTTGAGATGAACTTGTATGCATGTGAGGACAAGTAGGCTTGATACTTTGAGGTGGCATTTGAGCTAAATAAGTAAGTGAAATACTGATCTTTGTGGCATGCAATATGATGAATGATTAAGGATAGATTGAATGTAGTATTAGTGTTGACATTAAGCTAGAAAGTGATTAATAAAAAGGAGTATCTTTGGTTATTGGGTGCATGAGAATAGTAGTTTATAGGCTATTATATGGATTATCTAAGTTGGGATTGGATGTGTAATTGATGAGAAATTCATGTTAAAGATGGGTGATATTAGGTTGTTTTAGAATCTGGAAAGTTAGAGATGTAATGAGTTTGCAAAAAGGAAACTGTTAAAGATTTAAGAAAGCAAAATTTGGGAGCCTTAGTGTTATTAATATGGATGCTAAATTAACCTGAAATAAAGTAGCTTTAAGGAACATGAAATCTAGAAAAATTCAGGTGGTAGTGATGTCTCTAAGTATGTGAAATTCGTGGAGAATTAAGGAAGAAAGACTGTGCATGATTGTGACTTGATTACTTGCCTTTTGTCACCATCATGGCAAGGTCCCCCGCAATTGTGGGCCTAGTTCTGGACTAAAAATTTTTTGTTTTGTTTACATGTTGAACCAACTAAAGAAAAGTCACTCTAAATTGGTGTATTTGGTCTTGATTAAGGCTTAGAATAAACCTAGATTGTTGCTTGATTAATTGGTTACGAGCATGATAAGTTTAGGTTATTAACTAATATCATAACTTAAAGATTGAACTACTTTGGTGTCAATGTAACCAAATTTGGAAATTACAATGCAATGAAACAATAAAGGTATTCTTATGAATACAAACGTGATCTTAAGGATTTGAGTAATGTGTATTACGTATGGATGAATGAGAATTAGGAAATTGTATGATTATATATTGCTAGAAAAGTTTACACGTATGATTGATGAATTTGGAGTAAATCAAGCTTACATAAGGTATAAACCTAATTGCAAACTAGTTGTATACAAGCTATAATGTTTAAATGGTCAAGAAATTTGTAAAAGAATACATACTTAGAAAGTCAATTGAGCATATATTGAAACATGACACATATATATGCGTGATTGCATGTTGGGCCCCAAATTTTTTTTTTCTTTTTGGATGTTATTGATTTATGGCATAGTTTGATTGAATTGATAGTATTAA
>JAOSBN010000536.1:0-19609 GCA_027563595.1 Erythroxylum suave | reverse complement strand
TGTGTTGACAAGTTTATTGAATGCATGATTTGGGTTGCTTATAAAGTGTTTGATAAATTGAGAATTTGGAAATATGTTTTTCATGATGCATTATGAACTTTACAATGGTTATGCTTGTTATCAGTTATAAAATTATTACCCACGAGCTTTAAGCTCACCCCCCATTCCATTCCATCTTCAGGTTATAAGCAAGAGATCGAGTGATCGAGCATAAGGGCATTACTCCATATTATACTTATTTTGTATTTTAAGTTAGTTTTTGTAAAACAAGTCTTTAGTTGCATTTTGAGCAGTTCTACTTTGTGTAAATTATGTATTTTTGGACTAGGATATATTATGGCTTGAATTGACCATTAAAGCTTTGTAAAACTATTATCTTTTGATGATAATGAAATATGATTGTGTTTTTGCTCATGACTGTCAAAGTTTGTACATTGCATTTTTTTCAAGCATTTGTAAGGGTAAAATTAATTTTTCTAGCTTCTAGGGAAAATTTGTATTGATCTAGGGAGAATTAGGCTAAGTGGTCTGCATGAAAGTTGTAGATCTTTTTCTGAGCTTTCCAACAATATAAAGTTTGGAATTTTTGGGTTTTGGACATAAAATATATGGCCTTTAGACGAAACATCGGTACCAGACAAGGCACCAGACAAAGTACCAAAGGAAGCGCCAGATGAAGCACCAGACGAAGCAGAGGCACCAGCGAAAGCGCTAGAAAAAGCACCAGACGAAGTGTAGACGAAAAGATAGAAATGATTGTCATTGCCTTAGAAGAAGTGAATTTGGGAAGATTATGAGTAAAAGTGATGTTAGAATGGATGTAGGAACCATTTTGATGGCTAATGAGAGTTCATGGAAATAACCCTACAAGGTAATACACACGCTCACATTTTATGACATCCAGATAGTTGGACTCCAGAAACAGGGTCCAGCAAGCTATCTTTTTTATCATTTCAAATTTAATTCTTGAAATTGATTGCTTGATTGAATCATTTTTTTTCTTAATTTTTTTATTGTGAATTTGAGTTAAGCCTTAGATTTTAGGATTAGATTATTCCTCTTTGTGTGATCAACACCATAGATACTACGCGAATGACCCATGCACTTGCGGAAATATCGAGGTTTTAAATATTAAAACTGTCGGGTTAGGCATGGTTGCCTGCATCACAAGCATATGTATGCAGCGGAAGTGCTGGAATCAAGATTCTAACACCATGACATCGCAAAAACCACATAATCATATATGTATGCATGGATATGTAAAGAACATGAATTAACTAAACTTTTTACCTTTGTTTCTCCTCCTTTCTTGTTTCTTCTCCTTGTTTAGGTTATTGCAAACACCAAACCCTTCCTCAATCACCCAAGAACACGTAAAGAAGATGAAGAAGCAATGTATAAGGGTGAATTGAGCACCAAACAAGATGAGTTCTAGTAGTTGCTCAAGATTATGGAAGATAAATCAAGAATCTTGTTGCATGCACTTTGATTTAGGCAACAATTGCCTGAATTGTAAGAATAAGATTCTTGATACCAGTCTCTCACTCTAGAACTCTTCTAGAGCCCTTATCAACTCACTTATGTGTGTATGAAGAGGTAAGATGTCATGTACATAAGTTAAGAACTCACTTATATACTCATTCGTGGCTATGATCGTGGACTTTTTTAAAAAAGGCTCACCTTCGGCCATAATTGTGGCCTAAGTGTCACGATTGTGGCCTACTTAAAATTGGCCATACATACTATGTTTTTTATCTGATCTTTTATGTGTGTGACCCTTAGCTTCCTGGTTATTTTAGGCACTTGAATTAACTCTTAATTCAAGCAAATCATAAAGGGTTTCATGATGCCAATTTTCCAGAATACAAGTGAATTAACATATAAACTCTTTGATAGTTAATTATCTAACTTATGAACCTTTCCATAGACAACTATTGTGTAATTCATCCTTTCACCATACTATACCCCACTCGATTCAAAGTACAGGCTATGTGATGGCTCCCACTAGATTGACTATGTCACATCTAGTCCAAGTGATGTTAGTTCTCATCCTGGGATCTCATTACTCTATGTGTCATTAAAGACTCTCTTCATGACACATAACTACTTTGGCTAGAGACTCCTGAGTAAAGACCCAGACAAGAAGCTGTGGGTATCATCCTCTTCTAGCAGAAGTGGTGAATCCTTTATTGGCTATCCAATTACTTTCGAATACCGATAGTTATATCCAATCACCATCCTAAGAGCAACCTCTTCTTAATGTAACAAGGAATGATTTCAAAGAACAAGATTAGTATATAAGATATCCTTGAGTACCTTAAGTCTAAGGATATTTGCACCATTGCTATAATGAGATTAATCATTGACATTTGATATATCATCTATATGATAATCTCATTGCGGATCATCCAATGTACTTACTACTTTTAGTAAGCTTCCACATGTTAACGCTAAACATCTCATGCTTACAACTTATGAGATCCACTACTTGATCTCATAAAGGCTTTTCACTATTGTTTATGTTTAATTAAAATTAAAAAAAATTTAGAGAAGGAGTTTGAAAAGTAAAGTAGAGACATATTAAGACATCTTAGAGTGATAATGAGACATTTGATGAGTTGAATGCTAACAAAAGATTTAAATAACGATCATAAAGGATGTATATTATAGTGAGCAAGGGTCACCTCATAATTCAATAAGCCCCAATTTGGTTGGGAAAATCATCATCATTATATGAATCCGTAATCTTTGGGGTGACATAATCACCCAAATTTTTATTGGTCTAACAATGCAAGTACTCACATGGGACATCAAGACCTATTTAAATTTCAATATGATGAATCCAGTTCATGGGATTGCAAGCTGGAAAAAATCATGAATAAACTCATGAATATGGAAGAAAACCGAAAGAGATTGGAAGAGAAGTTTAAGCAAGTAGTAAAAGATCATGCCTCTTCTATTCACAATCTAGAGGTTCGAATATGCCCCTTTTTAAAGGAATTTTGTAAGCAAAGTGTGAAAAATATATGCATAGCATGAAAGTAAATTCAATAGGCTACAAAATTGATGTTGAACGAGAAAGGTAGAAGCAAACTACTCATAATTGATCTGGGTTGAGCTCTAAAAGATGCAAGGTCAAGCTAATGACCCTAAATTAGCATTTTTAGTACTTAGATTTAAATTGTTATGTAGTTAGGTTTGTTTTAAATTCTAAAATAAGTTCTGAATTATTTGTAATGGTTTGGATTGCTAATTTTTTTACTCTTTTGAATCACTCATAAGATAGGGAAACACTCTCGATGTCAAGCAAATTTGGTCTCAACACTATTATCATTACCACCTCTATCAACATTAATAGTTTTGTGTTCTAACCCTTTTCTTTTCATTTTTATTAGATTTTTTTTTCATAAATTGTGTTTTATTTCCCATGGTGTGTTTTGTGTACCCTTCTCACGTTGAGAACAATGTGTGGGGAGGGTTATCTGTTGTTACCTTGAATGTGATTTTGCATATTGTATGATAGTTATTAGGCTGCATTATGTGAATTGATTGAATGTGTTACTGGACTAGATGGATTAGAATTGTTTTAATTTTGAACATAGTCTATTAGGCTATAAAGAATCATTAGCTTGCAAAATTAGTGAATTGAGATCTTTGGATAAATATACAGCTTAATTAGGATGTAGTGTAAGTTTGTCACCCTCTAATTTGCACATTCATTCATAATTTGAGGCTTTTCAACTTAAGTAACTTTACTAGTATTTTTTATGGAAACAAGTAGCTAAAACAAAAAGGCTGATAATAATAATAAAAACAATTTTTTGTTAAATAAATAACTATTCCATTAACCTTCAAGATATCAATAGAGTTAGTAGCCAGTTGAAAATATGATATAGTCGAGTAACCAGATCAACACACATCACAATTGTGTGCCTCCGTGTCAAAAAGCTATATGGTTTTTCAACTAAGCAGTTTAATAAAATGACTTAGTTAGGTAACCAGATCGACATTCATCATCAATGTTTACCTATGAGAAAAATACTAAGTCCTTGTTTAAAAATAAAAAAATGTGTATTCATTAATAAAAAAACCTACCGAACTTTTAATAGCTTGACGTTTCATGAAGATAAACTTAGGAGTAGCTACAAAGTATGAATGACCAAACAATTATTAATATGTGTGTACAATTGAAAAGGGTAAATAAATGAACACTGAAATCTTGGGTAATTTATATATTTAATTCAAAGCCCCCAGACACAAATTTTGCATGCTAATGATTTGACATAACTTGAATAATTGTGTTTAAGATTAAATTTATTTCATGAACTTGAAGCCATTGCCCCGTTATTGCATTGTGTGTTGTTATTGCAAATTATTACGAATTTGAGTTAAGCCTTAGATTTAAGGATTAGATTATTCCTCCTTATGGGATTGACACCTTAGATACTACGTGAACGACCTATGTGCTTGCGGAAATATCAAGGTTTAAAATATTAAAACTTTATTATATCAAAACCTGTGATCACCTAACATTGGGTTTAATAGTTATAGCATTAAATACCTAAAACCTGAAATTTATCCACAAACAAAAGATCAAGAAAGAGATCGACACAAATAAATAAATGTAAAAAGAAAAGAAAAATCCTAGATGAGTGAAAATATATAAAAAGTCAAAGAGAAAAATGATTATGTTAATAAAAATAAGGAATTCTTAATATTTAGACCTTGAAAATGATACTAAAAACTCGATGCAATATAAATAAACATAAAATAAATCTTTAAGACAAGTGAACCTATTGTTTTCTCTTATATAGATTGGTAAGTCGAGTGTCAACACTATTATAACTATAACTACCAATACTAACCATCTTTTTTTATAATCAACTTTATCAAAGTGAATGATTAAATTAGACAAAGAAGGGCCAAAAAAATAAAGCATAAGAGATAGCTAAATCAGCAAAGAAAGGAAAAAATAAAGAATAAGAGATAACTAGCTAAGGCAATGGATAAAAATTAATCAACTTGTACATAAATAAGATCTAGATGAAGAATCCTATTAAAACCTTTCCTATGCTTGAATTTATATTGATTTAATGATTAAAGCTAGTTACTTAAATTGGTAGGAATTATAAAATTGAGACTATATTAGTTCCAAGATATATAGCCTTTATCCTTAAATTGATTGATTGAAGGTTCTCTTAAATAAAAACCCCCTAACGGTGCATTAATTCACTACCCTGACCTAGAAGATTTATATGGCCCTATATCAAGGTTCCATGCAACTCTCATTATTCATGCTTTGACCTAAATATATATAAGATCTTCTAAGTTAGCTACTTCAATCCTATCTATGAAATATGAAGATGAATATTTTACTTTTATTACTTTGATCTAACACAATAATCAAAGATGAAGAATTCTCAAGTAAATTAGGATTTTGCATTAAACTAAAGATTAATTCAAACAATAGATTCTAAGGTTTGTCCCACCAAAATCTGTATATCATTTTAGTTCAAGAAAAAGTAATGAAACCAAATAATAAACAATAGAGAAAATAAGACAAAAGAATGACAATCTTGAATCTTGACGTTTGTTTTCTTTAATTAAATAAATGTATTACTAACAAAATCAAAAGCTTTACAAAGTGCTTAATTATAGTAAAACTTAACTAGTTAATAAGAAAACTTGAAACAAATGAAGAACAACTAGATTATGAATAGTGAAAAAAGAAAACAAGTCAAACAGCTCTATTCAAAGAGCCCCTATCCTCTTTCTTTTCTTTAATTTTCATGCAAAAATTACATCACTTTGGTGTTATAATGCAAAATTAACAAAATAACTCAATTAACATTTATGTAATATTCACACCATTTTCACTCAATTGATCTCACATTTGGATCAAAACATAAGGATTTGTAACCAAAATCAAGATATGAAGGCATTTAAAAGCAATAGAAATTAGACATAACAATTCCCCCAAACTTAAACGATGCTTATCCTCAAGCATAATAAAGAGCACTAATATAGAAGAACAAACAATGAAAACAACAATTTTCCTAAATAATAGTCAAAGATATCAACGATCAATTCAACAATCACAACCTAAGAACTTGAATCTCATAATACTCCATGAACAAGCAATTCTTGGCATTCCTTATGGTTCTTTAAATTGAAGTTCTTGCTGATTTTTTCCTTGCAAAAATCAGCAAAAACTTTAATTCAAAGAACCATCAACAAGTGTGATAGACACTCACTCCACTCTCTATCCTCTCAAGCATTCAAAGTAAGTAAATATTCACTCATCGTTCATTTCATGTAAGGTATCTACCATAGGCTTCCTTACAAATCCAATCTCCACCACTCAATCGAACACAAACATCAATCTAAAGGTTTTTATTTTTGATGTAATGGGGTTGGGCTAAGGGTAGGAAGAAAAGGAAAATTGTAGTTTAAAACCATAAAGCTAAATTGAGCATTCAAAGTAATTCAGAAAAATGACATATAAAACACTCAATTCTTTCCTCTCACGTAACAAAGTTAGCACTCCCCATTTTTACATCTCTCCTCTTCTTTCATTTTCTGGTCATCCTCTATTTCCTTTGTTTCTTTTCAATTCATTTTTTCATTTCTTTTTCTTTTATTTTTTATTTTTATTTTTATTTTTATTTTTTAATTATTTATTTGTTCATTTAAAATAAGGAAATTAAAGGAAGAAAAATATAGAGGAGAGAAAATTACTATAGCCATACCCATCCCTAACTCAAAAGCCAATTATAAGCTATGATTTCTCACACTTATTACCCTAAACTCGATTGTAACTTTTCAAATACTCAACTTGCTCTTACGGTAGGTGTAATGAAGTGGATAAACAATCAAGTTCAAGGCTTATAAATGGATTCATTTAAGCTGAACGGGGCTCACTAAGGGTGACATTATGGGGGCTTTTTAAGCTAACAGGGTAAATCCTAATTGTGTTCATCATTTCAACATTTGCATTAGGTTGTGTGATCTCAACTAGTATTTGCAGGCAAGTTCTAGAGTTCATTAATCATGAAAGAACACTCTAAAAAAGAATACTTGAAATTGGTGTTTAATATTTCAAAAATACTTAAATTCTTACCAAATGAAAAGTGTAATTCATCTATCATAACAAGCTAATGTCCTTTTAACTGAGATCCAAGTTAATCAGTCTACGCATACAAGTGTACTCATTCACTAATATTATGCATTTCTAATCTCGATTGAGTTCATTTAATGATCATGTATCTCTAAATAATAAATGGGAAAACAAACACACAATATACAATTAATACACACAATTTACCAACAACAATAGCATCATTAGTTCGGGTAGGTATTGCTTCTACCCATTTAGACAAATAATCAACAAGTACATATTCAAATCCAGAAGATTTAGGAAACGGACCCATAAAATCAATACCCCAAACATCGAATAATTCAACAATCAATTGGTTAGTTAGGGGAATTTCATTTCTTCTACTTATATTTCTAGTTTGTTGGCATTTATCACATTTTAAGCAGAAGAAATGAGCATCCTTAAATAAGGTAGGCCAACATAAACTACTTTGAAGAATTTTAGAAGTAGCTTTCCTCCCTCCAAAATGGCCTTCATAGTGGAGTTCATGACAAAAGGTCAAGACACTAACCTGCTCATCCTCTGGAATGCATTTCTAAATGATTTCATCCTTACAGATCCGGTAAAGTTATGGGCCATCCTAAAAGTAGTACCTGCTTAAATGAAGGAATCTTTTCCTTTCTTGAGAAGTCATATTAGGTCTCAAAATGCCACATGTAAGATAATTCACAAGGTCAGCATACCAAGGAAGTTTACTCATAACAAACAACTGCTCATTAGGAAAGTTCTCAGCAATTGGTTAAATTCTTTTGTTGTTCAAGAGTTTCCAAGTTAGGAGCTATTCTAGACAAATGGTTCGTGACAACATTATCACTCTATCTTTTATCTTTTATTTCCACATCAAACTCTTGTAACAACAAAATCCATCTAATTAATCGTGGTTTTGAATGCATTTTGGTTAAAAGATATCTAAGAGTTCTATCATCAGAATGGATTATGATCTTTGACCTTAATAAATAAGGTCTAAATTTTTTCAATGCAAAAATCATAGCCAACAATTCTTTCTCAGTGGTTGTGTAATTTAGTTGTGCATCACTCAAAGCGAAGCTAGGATAATAAACTACACGCTAAGATTTCTTAACTATTTAGCCCAAAATAACTCCCACAACAAAATAAGAAGCATTACATATAATTTCAGAAGGTAAAGACCAATCAAGAGCCACAATAATTAGTACAGAGATCAATTTTTCTTTAAGAACATTAAAGGCATTAAGGCATTCCTCATTAAAATCAATATAGACATCTTTTGCTAACAGTTGGCATAAAGGACGACTTATCTTAGAAAAATCTTTGATAAACCTCTATAAAATCTAGTATGTCCTAGAAAACTTCTAATACCCTTGATAGAAGTGGGTGGTAGAAGCTTTTCTATAACTTCAGTTTTAGCCTTATCAACCTCGAGACTCATTTTTGATACAGCATGATCTAAGACTGTTTCAACACTTCTTTCAGGCACACGAGTCAGCTTATTTAGGCAATCATCAAAAGGGGTAACAAAGATTAAGAAATCATCCATAAATACCTTGATAAAGTCCTCAATCATGTATGAGAAAATGGAAAACATGCACCTTTGTTGCAAGTTCATTACATAGCCCGAATGGCATCCTACTAAAGACAAATGTCCCAAATGGAGAAGAAAATGTTGTCTTTGCTTGGTCCTCAGGAGCAATCAATATCTGGTAATAACCTAAAAGACCATCAAGAAAATAATAAAACTCATGTCCAGAAAATTTATCCAATATTTGATCAATAAAAGGGAGAGTAAAATGGTCCTTTTTGGTCACCACATTCAGTTTCCTATAATCAATATACATTCTCCATCCATTGTTGGTCTTAGTATTCTTATCATTTCGAGCAACAATATTGCCAGATTTTTTTGGAATCACATACACTGGGCACACCCACTCGCTATCCACAATTGGATAAATCACTCCCTCATCAAGCAATTTCAAAACTTCCTTCTTAACTACCTCCCATATATTAGGATTGAGTCTTCTTTGGATCTCTCTTACTAGTTTAGTCCCCTCTTCTAGGATAATCTTATGCATAGAGGGAATAGCCCCCTTAATGTCACTCAAACTCCATCTTATGGCCTTTTTCAATCTTTTCATCTCACTCAGTTCTTTCTTCGTGTTCAACATCTAAAGTAGATGCAAGAATGGCTGGATATTTTTCCCCTTCACCTAAAAACACATATTTCAAATTTTCAGGTAACTCTTTCAGCTCTACTTTTGGTGGGGTTGCATTATTCCCTTCATTGGAGGTTGTCTCTAAGAATTTTCCAAACTATTCTCTCGCAACATTGTCCAAAAACTGGTACTACTTGTCAAACTCTTTGATATGGTCTAACTCCCTTATTTCTTCCTCTTATAAGGCAAAATCAAAATTGAAAGCATTAAGCTAATCAACAAGAGCACACTCCTCATAAACAGCAGTAGTAGGGATAGGTTTAAACTTAAAAATCGAAAAGACTACCATTTCTCCTCAAATAGTCATGGTCAATTTCTCATTTTTCACATCAATCAAAATGTTGGTGGCGGCTATAAAAGGTCTTCCAAGGAGCATGGTGTGCTCCGTCTCTTATTCCTTTATTTCCCCCATATTTAAATCCATAAAGTCAACGAGGTACAATCAATCCTCCAACCTCCACTAACACATCTTCCATTAGTCCTTTTGGATAACAGATTGACCTATCAGCTAATTGCAAGCACATCTTTGTAGGTCTTAATTATGCTAGATTCAATTTCACATAAATAGAATGAGGCATTAGGTTTATACTTGCTCCTAGGTCAAGCATACCCTTAACCTCCTCACCATTACCCATTGATACCTTCATGATGAAACTCCCTGGATCTTTCAATTTGGGGGGTAACTCCTGCTAAAGGACTGCACTTGTTACTTTAGAAATTATTACCATTTCATGTGGTGCAAACTTTTGTTTTTGATGTCGAGTTCCTTAAAGAATTTCATATAAGCTGGAAAGTTCTTGATCACATCTAACAATGGAGGTTAATATTAACTTTAGAAAGCATACTAAAGAGATCAGAAAATTGCTCATCTTGTTTTGCGTCTTTAAGGTGGCTTAGATATGGAACTGGCGGTCTATGACAATTGGTTTCCCTATGTAGTCTTGGTCCTTCATCACCCTTGGTTACAAGCTCTAGTTTTTCACCTCCTTGAACATGACTTGAAGATTCATTCCCATTGCTCTCCTATTTTTGCCCATCTTTTCCTTTGATGAGGTTCTCCTCTTCTTGATTACCTACATCAAACGTGTTAGAAGGAAACTGAACATAATTATCTGTCACCTTACCACTTTTTGGAATCGTAATAGCCTTGGCTTACTCAGGTTGATTAGGTAGATTTCCTTTTCTATTGCCTTACAATTGAGTAGCCAGTTGCCCCACTTAAGTCTTAACCCTCTTTATAGAAGCTTCCAATGAATTGAATCTTTTGTTGTTCATTTCTTGATGCTGAGCAGTCGCTTGAATGAAGCATTTAGGTTTTTCTCTAAAGAAGGCTTTCTCAGTATGTTCTGACTTAAAGATTGCCCTTAGAATAGATTTCACCTTTGAAAATTATAATATTGTGGTTGGGGTTGTACTGGTGGGTTACTAGACTTCTAAGAGAAATTAGGTTGGTTTCTCCAACCAGGGTTGTAGGTGTTTGAATGTGGGTCATTCTGCACCCTTAGTTAAAAACCATTAAGTGAATTTGATTATTCTTCCTCACTAGTAAAAAATTCAAAAGAATATGAGTAAACATTATCCCCATGACCAAAAGTTCCATATATACCACTTATTACCTCATGACTCGAAGCTTTTTAAGATTGTCTCATGGTTAACATTTTTACATGCTTTGTGACCTCATCACCATTACCCATCGATACTTATACAAGAAAACTCCCTGGATCCTTCAACTTAGGGGGTAATTGCTACTTTACCACTATACATACAACCTTTGAAACTATCACCTTCTCGTTTAGCTCGAACTTCCATTTCTTGGTGGTTAGTTCTTTGAAGAACTTCATATAAGTTGGAATGTTTTTAATCACACCTAATAAGGGCAGGTTAATATTAACTTTGGAAAACATGTTATAAAGACAAAAAAATTACTTACCTTGTTTCGATTCCTTAAGGTAGCTCAGATATGGTATCGGTGGTCTATAAGGATTAGTTGTCTTATGTAATCTTTTTCCTTCATTGCAGTCAGTTGCATGCCCCAATTTTTTATCCTTTTGAACCTAACTTGAAGGATTGTCATGCCCATTGCTTCCTCCATTCTGCTTACTTTCTTTGTTGGGGAGGCTCTCCTCCCTTGATTACCTGCACTAGAAAGATTGGAAGGGATCTCAACATTCTTATTGATTACCTTACCACTTCTCAGAATAGTGACTGCTTATGCTTGCTTGGGTTGACTGGGTAACTTCCTTTTTTGATTTTTGTGCAATTAAACCATGAGTTTCTCTACTTGGATCTCAATCCTCTTCACAAACGCATCTAATGAATCTAACCTCTTATTTTTTGTTTCTTGATTTTGAGTTGTGACCTGAATAAACACATTCAGGTTTTCCTCTAAAAAAGGCTTGCTTAATAGGTTTTGAAGTGAGGATTGTCCTTGGTAGTAATTCGACCTCTAAAAATTTTGGTATTGTTGTTGTGGCTGTACTGGTTAATTATTGGTCTTCCATGAAAATTGGGGTGCTTTCTCCAACCAAGGATGTTGGTGATGTTGGTCCCTTGGCTGAAAACCATTGAGTGAGTTCACTTGTTTCTCCCCATCTGCAAAAGGCTCACAAGAATATGAACAAATGTTATCTCTATGACCACAAGTTCCACATACACCGTATACCTCTTAATTTGGGATGTTTTGGAGTAGCCTTGTAGTTAGCATCTTCAAATGCCTCGTCAACTCAACTAACTAGACAACCAATTCTTGTTTCTAGCTCACTTCATGAACTTTAGCTCTTCTTCTCCTCATACTTTTTATTGAGAATTGGCCATCAAAATTTCAAAGATATCATATGTTTCTTCGGCCATCTTCTCTCCCACAGCCCCTCCTGTTGCATTGTCCACCATATACTGACATTGTTATGTCAATCTATCATAAAAGAACTGGTCCTAAATGTGGAGTCAAAAATGATGGTGTGGACACTAAATAAGTAGGAGTTTGAAGTGTTCCCACACCTTATGGAATGGTTATCCCTCCATCCAAGTGAAGTTAGCTATCTTTGTCTACAACTAAGAAGTCTTCTGCTAGGATTAAAACTTTCCCATGAACTTGTTGTACATTTCTTTTGATGTAGTTAATGAACTGGGTGGAAGGTTCATCAACCAAGCCTTTGCATGATCTTTCAGTGTGTATAGGAATAACCTTATCCTAAGTTGATCCTTATTTAGGCCATCCAATGGGAACCTCTAGAGAGTGGTATAGAATTCCTGAATGAAGTTTAAAAGGTCTTCATCACCCCATAGAAAGATGGCAGCATGTTGTAGTGAATACTCTTTAATTCATAGTTCCTAGCTGCCTCCCCCAACTATATACATAAAGTGGCAATACCGATTACAGGTTTGGTATACTCCTTCATCATTGGCTACCTTTCACCCATCTCTTGATCTTCTAGTTTGAGTCCCTCGAGATTGTCTTCAAAGTCCCTTGGAAGTTCTTTTATCTGATGTATGTTGTCCATAAAGAGAGCAAGTTCACCATCCTGAGACCTCCTTCCTTGTATAAACCAAATAAAAACAACAGTAAATTAATAAGAAATTTACTAAAACAACTTAATTAAATAACACGACAAAAAATGTATGCATGAATGGATAAAACAATTGATGAAATAATCAAAATCACTTTAGTAAATAAAAACAATCAAAATTAATTCAAGTTCAAAACACTAAACATCTCTAGGGTAACGGCGCCAAAACTTGTTATGCCCAAAAATTTCTAAAATGACCTAGGCTATCCTACTCACAAGTATACTAGATAGTTGTAGTTAATAACCCCAGGGTCCCCTCCCACGGAGGTGAAATTGATCAACTTAAATTAAGTTTGAATTAAAAATAAAAATAAAAACAATGCATTCCTACACTCTATCCCAATTGTTGAGTGAAAATTTTAAGGAAAATTACAAAATTAAATTGAGAAGTGGAAAGAATCAATTGGGAGAGAAAACAAATATGTTAATCGAAGCGGAAAAACTCTTGAGAATTAATTTCACTAATTTAATCTCCCATGTATGATTAAGGGAAAACGAATGGATTGTTGTCATACTAAAATTAATAGTTATGTTTTAAATCGATTTGATAATGAATTAGTTTAACTTTTGTAGTCAACAATTATTATCTGAATTATTTATGAAAAATTGGCTTTCAATTACCACTTAACTTAATATATTTCTAGTTCTTAACCTAAGTGTCTATAGTTTCACGATCTGTATTAAACTTCAACTGTCGAATCTTCATTTAAAACTAAATGATGCAAAGTCTGACCATTCATTTACATCTATTTAGTTCAGAAACCACAGCAATAAATAAGACAACATATCCATAACCCAATCATGCATATTCAAATAAATAGCTACACTAATTCTCAGTAAAAGAGATCAACCCATCATATCATACACACAGTTCATTACACTCAAATACTTTAATCCCATACTACTGTTGACAAAAGCTTGAAAATAACAACCCAGTAACTACCTAAATGAACTATGACAAGATAATAAGCAAAAAATTTTAGGCTAACAAAAGTATGAATTAGTTAATACAAATAGAACAATAAACTTAAAGAAACAAGCAATAGATGAAGAATGAGATAAGCAAATAGAGGGTCAGATAATGAGATAGTAAAGGTCTTCTGCACTCTTAACTTTCAGCTTTGGCTCTGACCTTCTGCTTCTGTTGCTCTCCTCCAACCGAATGTTTGCTCAAGATCAACTCTAGCTCTCACTTTTGGCCTCTCTTCTTAGCTCCCACCTCTCTACTGTTGCTCTCTTCTTCTCCTTCTCAGACTATCTATGTTTATTTGAATTGATCTCTAGTTTGCTTCTATCTTAATGTGATATAAGATATTGAATAAGGCTTGAATTGCCACACTGATGTTTCTTAATTGAGTATTAATGTGATCTTGAACTTTTCCCAATGGTAGGGTTAAATCTAATAGTGCAATTTATAAATTGATTAATGCAATTCTAGGAGTTTTAATTAGAAAGAGATTAATCTTAAGAAAGATATTATCATAATTGAGGAATTTCCATGGTCCAAAATACTTAAGAATAAATTAATTCATGTAATCATGATTATTGATAAATCCTTGAGAATAAATTAATTCATGTAATCATGATTATTGATAAATCCTAGGAGGATTCGAATACTAGGTGTTGTTGTTTTATTGATTGATTCTTCACTTCTTTGTCATTCTAGTTTATTAACTATATTGTCATGATCTTAGTTTATTTTATTTTATTTTAAATTTAGTAAATCAAAATCTCTTTAATTTTTTAGTTAGATAATAGGAAAAGAGTTATTACTAGTAATCATAGTTTATAAAACATTGACACTTGGTACTCAAAGTCCTATATTATAAAACTATAGGTACACTTTCATTTGACAATCTATATGGTGAAGCAATTGAGTTGCATACAATCATTGATAGTTATTTTTTGCATAATGTTGTAAAGTTTAAATTATTATGCATTTAGTGTTAAAATGAGTGTTGAGTATGCATTTAGAACTTAATTAGGTCATTTTGTGTAATTAAGTGTTTTTATGGGTTAGTTGGAGTTCTTGAGCTTAAATTGTATATTTTTGAGGTACCTTGATGTGTTTGCTAGTGTTTCAGCACAAACAAGGAAGAACAGTGAAGATTTAAAGAGTTTCGAGCACAAAGACATAGGTCACGATCATGTATATGGGTCATGGTCATCATAGAGAAGGAAGAGAAAGATACAGCCAGGCCACGATCATGCACTTCAAGCCATGATTGTGACAGAGAACGTTAAGTTAGGCCATAATCATTCACTCTAAGCCATACTCATGATAGAAAGGTTAAAGCGCCAGCCACGATCATGACACCCAGGGCTACGATCGTGCCCTGCATCGGCCTGATAAGAAAACTCAATTTTAAGTGATTTTTCAGACCATTTTGACCCCGAGTTTGACCTAAGACTTCCACAGAATAAATAGAACATTACATAGTAGCTGTCAGCAGTCATTAGAGAGCGAAGAGACTTTACAACACAGAGTGTTTTAGCAAAAATCCGGAAGTGACCTAAAAAGAGACTGAGCGATTGAGGAAGGAGACGAAGGAAGAGAGGCATAGAGATATGTTTGACGATAAGTACTTCCCAGAATAGGCATTTTCCCACAGTCGCGACCTCCGAGATCCATTCCAATAGTATTTCATTTTTTCATTTAGATTTCATTATTGTATAAAATTTGAGTATTGATTAGATTGACTATTGTTGATTGTTGATCTTTTGTCTAAACTCACCTTCGGGTAATTTTGATTCTTGAGATTAATAAGATTTAGTTGATGGTGCTTATTTCGATTTAATTGTGATTCAATATCAAATCTTCATAACTTGGCAATAAACTGAGAGGGTGAGCCGGTGAAAATCATTGGTTTAAGCTAACGGGAGTTAGGTAAATCAATAGATAGAGAATTGAATCAAATCGGTAGAGTCATGTACTGAGAGATCAAACATAGACTCCCAATAGGTTAGTAGGCAATTTCAAAACTAATTTAGGTTTTAGATCAAATATAGATCGAGAGATTTCAATTCCAATAATTTAAATTAGGGTTAAGAATTATAACTCCAGAGAGAGTAATTTACCCTAAGATTGTCGAGGCCTATTAAATCAAAATTCGCATAATTGGTAGAATTTCCTTAATTTCGAATTGATTTCCCCCTTTCTCTCCCTTGGTTATTTCTAGGTTGGTTTTCGGATTATTTGTGTAACTTGCTATTTTGTTTATTTTTGTTGCACTTTAATTTCTCTAATTTGACTAACAATTGATTTCACTCCTACGTTAGTTGTTTAATTAAGATTAGTTGCGAACTTAGCTGCCTTAGTCTTTCGGATTCATTCCTTTCCTTGTGGGATCGCCACCTTAGGTACCACGTGAACAACCCGTGTGTTTGCGGTAGTTACTAAGGTTATTAATAGTAAAACTTAGCGTGCATAACCTTGCGATCAAGTTTTTGGCACCGTTATTGGGGAAGGTAATTTTATTCTATAGTTTAAGGCATTAGGATAGTTTTAATCTTTGTTTCATTTTTTGTTAGTTTGACGTAGGATCATGTTTTTGTATGAACATAAGGGTCACGAGGGGCTCGAGTCGCACAGTAGAGACCTTAGATTTAGATGTCATATGTTTATAACGAACCTTTAGGAAAGTTCGGTGAGAAGAAGAAGACAAACTTGAGGATATACAAATGGCCGAAGAATTCCAAAGAAACATGGATCAAGAGCTCAGGTAGCAATAGAGGACATTAATGGATTTTATAAGACCAAGGTTCAATCCAGCGAACCAAGGAGTGGCTAGATGCCTATTTAAGTGGTCTCTTTTGAAATTAAATTTGCCCTCCTGAATATTCTTGAAGAAAATGTCCAATTCTATGGATTGGCAAACAAAGACCCAAACACTCACATTGTGAGTTTTCTTGAGATCTGTGACACTTTTCGGTATCACTAGACGTCGGAAGACACAATGAGAATTAGGTTGTTCTCTTTCATGCTTAGAGATAGAGCGAAGGTTTGGTATCATTCATCGAGCCCGCTAACATTACAACATGGGAACAGCTAGTGCGTGCCTTTTTAGATAAATACTTCCCCTTGACAAAGACCACTAAGATAATAAAGGAAATTATAAATTTCCAACAAGGAGATGGGGAGTCTATCTATGAAGTGTGGGAGCGGTACAAGGACCTACAAAGGAGATGCCCACACCATAACTTACCCAAGGAATTCCTGCTGCGGACATTCTACAATGGAATTAACCTACCTACCAGAGGCACTGTTGATGCAACATTTGGAGGATCATTAATGAGAAAGACGATTGATGAAGTCAAGGAGCTGATAGAAGAGATGGCTAGCAATAGTTGTTTGGGGGCTAGTGAACGTAGTAGGCAGCCTACTAACTTCAGAGAGTAGAAGGGAGTTATTATTGTTGATCAAATAACAGAAAGGCAAGATAAGATCGATAACTTAACGCAACAACTTAGTAACATGAAGGCGTCATCTACGGGTTAAGTAAAGGTCGTGCAACTAAAGTGTGAGTTATGTGGCCAAGTGGATCAGATATGGTGGACTGCTACCTAATGCAAGAAGACAACCTGGAGCAAGTCAATTATATTGGTGTGCAATTTGGAAGTGGAGGAGGTAATAATCCTTACTTCAACACCTATAACCCTAGATAGAATAATCACCCAAACTTCTCCTGGTCAAACAACAATAATGGAGGGTAGTTCAGACCCTAAGGCCAATCGAGCTTCCAACAGGATAAGAAGAGCTCAATGGATCAAAATTTTGGACAAGATAGGAGGAATGGAGGAAGCACACATGAGGCTCAAAAATAAATTTAAGCAAGTCACAAAAAATCATGGTTTATCCATCTATAATTTGGAAGTCCAAGTGGGGCAACTCGCACAAGTCGAATCTGAAGAAGCGTATCATGGCTATAAGCCAAAATCAAGATGAAGAGTTGGAAGAGGAAGAAGAAGGTCAATTGACTGAAAGAGACCTTCCAAGTGAGAATGTAAGACAATCAGTGCAAATGACTCGACATATATTTCCGCACTAACTTTTTTAGAAGAAGGAACTATATGCTAAAAGTGAAGAGGAAAAGTTGCAAGAAATTGAGCCCAACAAGGTTGAGGAGGTGATAGAACGAATACAAGCTAAATTAAATCTACAAGGGTCTGTCACAGAAAAGGGAGTGGAGCAACTACTAGAAGACACCCCTAGCATAGTGAAGAAGGATGATCCTAGGGACTTCTTCATTCCTTATAGTATTAATAAGATCATTATCAAGAGGGCATTCATAGACCTAGGTGCAAGTATAAATACGATGCCTTGTACTCTTAGCTTGAAATTGGGCCTACAAGGGTTAGTGCCCACTAAGTTTCTGATTAAGACGGCTGATAGAACTATGTATAGACCAATAGGAATTTTACCAGATGTCCCATTTGTGTTCTAAATGTCAAGGAGGATGAGGATACCCCGATTATTCTAGGACGACCGTTCTTAGCCACTGCGCAAGCCATGATTGATGTAGATGGGGGCGAACTAACATTGCGAGTGGGAAAGGAGCAATTGACCTTCAAGGTGACTATTAAAGAGTATGGAGCTCCTTCAACTCCTATGGATCGCATATAAACCCGAACCTTGAGGAGAATTGGAAGACATCGGGGATCACGTAAAAGCTCTTCGAAAGAAACATTTGCGAAGACGGAGGCGAGGTAAGGAAAATATTATGGACGGTGGCAATTGCCAAATGGTTGCGAAAATTCAGACTTTGAGGGTGATGGCGACACTACCATCCAACCATTCATTCCAACCACTATGAGAATAAAAGGAACATCGAGCTACCGACTTAAACAGAAGCACTGTATGGGAGGCAACCCATGGAAAGTAGTATTAGTCAATTAGCTTTATTTTTCTGTTAAATAAATAAAAGCGAAAAGAGGAATCGGATATCGGAATAATGGGAGAGACTACGTATTCACATAAAGTGAAGTGAAAAGCAAAAGAATTGGAAAAGAAAGGGCTTGGTGATATAGTAAAAGCACTAGCCATGACTATGAACTAGGAGGTCACAATTGTGGCTTGTGGCTAATTTCCCTTTAGTTGATGGGCCGCATGACACGATCGTGGCATAGCAGGCCACGATAGTGGCATAGCAATCCATAATCGTGGCCTACAACTATGCAAAAAAGGTGGAGGATGTGTTTTTAAAGTGAAGCTTTTTACCAATTTACCCTTTTTACCACCTATATATTCAATTCTCATTTAACTTTTACCTTCACTTTCATTTTCACTTTATCTCTCTAGAATTTTAGTTTCTAAACACTCTAATCTCTCTCTAGAAATTACAACACTCACTTTGCACATTCACCCTAATCATGCCTCGGATTAAGAAAATGGCACGACAAGAGCGTGACAGAGCACAACAAGTCGTGGCCCGAAGACGAAACCATGCAACTGACTTCGGAGCCCCATTCCCGATTTACAGAGGAGGAAGGTACTTGCTTCCATTACCTTCACTCTAGGCAGATTGTTGTGCCCAAATATTTTGACTTTTGATAAGTTGTTATTCTTATTAATTTCTAGATCTATTTTGTTATAGTTTTTGCATCAATTAATGTAGATTCTCTAAAGTTTTTGTGAAATTGGTACTGCTCTCGTTTGTTTTGTGAATTTTGCAGGTTTATAAGATTACACGGGCTAACCG
>JAOSBN010000519.1:0-19610 GCA_027563595.1 Erythroxylum suave | reverse complement strand
GTGGTGAGTTATGGGTCTTCTATGCTTATGTGTGCTTGTGTGGTCCGAATGTTGGGCCTCGGCGACGGGGTCCAACAGTTTATTTTTGGCATCTTTGTGAAATGTCAAATTAAAATAGTTTAATTAAATTATAGAAATTCCTAATTCGTTTTTTGTATGAGATGATTATGAGCTTAGCGAAATTTTCGATCATACTATATGAATTATGGATTTTCTGATAATTTAATTAATGGAAATGTGACTCACGTCACACGGATAGTGGGAGTGGTTTTCAACATGATCAGGACTCCACATCTCCAATAGATAGGGGAGAGATTCTGAACCACGGCAGATAAATGTAGATCCTACACTCCAAAGAAGTAAGTGTGGAAGAATTCTTCGATGATACTTTCAAATCGAAGAGGAAATATTCCTTTTTACTCCTTTGGAAATAGAAGAGCTAGCCTCTTTTCAAGAGGCTATCGATTCACCTAACCACAAAGAGTGGATGGATGCCATGAGGGATGAAATGGACTCAATGGCAAGAAATAAAGTTTGGGAAATAGTTGATCGTCCCCCTCAATGAAAGTCAATTGGAAACAAGTGAGTTTTCAAAATAAAACATCAGGCAGATAGAACGATCAACAAGTTCAAGGCCCTTTTAGTATCAAAAGGCTATACCCAAATTGAAGGTATAGATTATAAAGAGACATTTTCTCCTGTGGTGAGATTTGCCTCTACTCGCTTACTTCTGGCTCTGGTTGCCTATTTAGACTTGAAGTTTTTTCAAATTGATGTAAAGACTACTTTCCTCAATGGTAACCTTGAGGAAGAGATTTATATGAATCAACTTATTGGTTTTGTATCAAAAGGTCAAGAAGACAAAGTGTGTGTTATCTTAAAAGATTCATATATGGTCTCAAACAGTCTTCTAGATTGTGGTATTTCAGATTCTATGAAGCCATTAATTCTTTTGGCTTAGTCATGGTTTTAGACCATTATGTGTATGTCAAGAGAAGAACAAGTGGAATTATGTTTCTTACTTTATATATTGATGACACATTACTGGCCATAAATGATATAGAGATGATCAAAACCACTAAAGAATGGTTATCCTCTATCTTTAAGATGAAGGACATGGGTGAAGCTAGGTATGTCCTAGGTGTGAAAATAACTAGAAATCGTCCCAAAAAGCTTCTTGGTTTAAGTTAAGAAGCGTATATTAATTAACAATATCTTGGAATGTTTTCCAATGCATTATTCCAAACCTGTTGATACTCCAATTGAAAAGGGTCTTACCTTAAGTCTTGATCAATGCCCTAAAATAGATAAGAAAAAACAAAAATGAGCAATATTCCCTATGCTAGTGCCGTAGGAAGCTTAATGTATGCTACATTCTGTACATGACCTGACATTTGCTTTACGGTTAGTTTGGTAAGTCGTTACCAAAGCAACCTAGGACCTGCTCATTGATAAGCAGTCAAAAGGATTTTTTGCTACCATCGTGGTACTTCAAACCCAGTCCTTTGCTATCAAGGCAGGAATTTAAGGTTAAAGAGATATTCGAATGCTGATTGGGGTGGTGACCCGGATGAGTCTAGGTCAACCTCAGGATATGTCTTCACTTTGGGAGGCGGAGCCATGTCTTAATGCAGTAAGAAGCAAGACTGTATAGCATTATCAACAATGGAAGCAAAATATGTTGCTTGTTGTCTTGTCGCTCAGGAGGCAATATGGTCGAGCAGTTTTCTTCAGGATCTTAATCTTACTCCTACAGTTAATGATCATATTAAAATGTTATGTAACAACACTGCTGTCATACAGTTTGCTAAGGATCCGAAATTTTATAGAATATCTAAGCATATCAAAAGGATTATCATTTTGTAAGAGACGCCATAAAAAATAAAGAGGTTGCCATAAAGTATATACCTACTAACAAAATGGTAGCTAATTCCTTAACCTATTCCTCGACATTCGTTCAAAGCTTATGTGATGAGTTTAGGTTTATGTAGGCTTTAGTTTTTCATTTAGTTGTGTCTTGTTGTATAATGGATGTATTTTTAATCATAATGAGCTTTTGTTTAATAAAAGTTTATTTCTCAAATGTTTATTGGTACGCAATTACATAATAAGGCACATTGGAATGTCATCAGGCTTCTGATTGACCTTATCACACTGGTAATCACCCTAACGCTTGAGTAGCAGGTAGGATGAGACTTCACAATATTCATATTGAGTGCATGTAATATTAAGTTATCTTTATACCTGTGTAGTATGCATGACAAGTTTCTATATTTGAATAGTCACCTTAGTAAGTCTAAGATGTGACTCTGATAAGTCAGATGTAAAAGATTCAAATTTCACATTGAAGCCTTAAAGCCAAATTTCGAGTGTCAAGATTAGCATTAGGTATGTTAATCTAATGGCTCAGATTAATTTTTAAGTAAAGCTAGATTCATGATTTGCATGGCATAGAAGAGTGACATGCCCAGCTTACTAGGAGCTATGCTATGACACACATTCCATACTGTGTATGCTATATAGTGACCTACTTGTGGAGTGATAGTTATATCCCTTTCTTTGTCACTATATGATCCCATAGACTTTAGTGTCTAATCGAATGAAACCCTTCGACTTAGAACTATGATATGGAGTCCAGGCTTAGTGTTGCTAATTTAATATGTTTTTTTCCAGGGGTTAAAATATATATAGCCCAGCGGAGCATATTAGGAAAGCAGTTAAGCTAAGATGGATTGTAATGAGTGTCTAAGGAACAATCTTTACTTCATTACTATATCAGCCCAGGTGATTATATTTGATGTATAATCATATGATATATCTATAAGCATAAAGGGACAGTGTATGCGCTCGGTGATGTTTTGGATGATTTGGGGTATCATGAATATGTGAAAGTGTTATATTAGTTAGCTGGTGACTTAATATAATACTACTAGTTCTTTAATAGTTGCACACTCCATTCTCAGTATGACACGTGAAATTTTAGAAATAAGATATAACCCCGTGGCTTTTGTGGCCAAGTGGGAGTTGTTGACAATTGCACAAAATGAATGATGACATGACGGTTAACAAAGAATTAGTTTCTTATTAACTTCTGTCGGTTATTTTTGTCCTAATATAAAAGGAGGATTAAAGGGGTGGAAATGATTTATCGCATTCGTTACAATCATAAAGAAGCACTCCCTCCATTCTTCCTCACATGAGGCAAACCATCAAGGCTTAGACTTTAGGGTGTGAATTAACGGTGACTCTAATAGCCAACTGTGAAACGTGGACTAGTAAACATCAAATTGATAGACCGTTTCCGCACTAAGGTTAGTCTTTATAATTCTACAAATAGTGCGATCAAAATGCAATCCCACTAAAAGCAAATTTCATCTTGTAATTGATTTATATAAATATTGCAAAAAATGAGTCTTAACCAATATTAAGTTAGTCAATAGTTTCTATGTAAATTATTTTATGTTATCCATTTCTAAGATTAAGAAGTAATCTTTTTCGAATTATTAAACAGTGTCCAAAAATTAAAAGAAAAGAGAAAAGAAGAAATAGGCTCGTGGAGCAATTTCAATATGATATCATGTATAACAAAAGAAAACAATTATTTTAATAATTTCAAAAATTAAGATTATTTTAATTTTATAATATAGTTAATTTATCAATATAATAAAATATCAATTACAAATCATACTTTAATATAAAATTTGATTTTTTCCTACTTCTTTTCTACTTCTCCTTTTATAGTCACAGGTCATGTAAAAAGTAGTACAAATATCTAATCTCTAAAATTATTCATAAGGGAAAGGGTAAATTAAGAGTGCTAATTTTCTAAACTTATGTATAATATAGTTTTCACCTTTTAGTAATTTAATTGAAATATAATTGTAATTTTAATTATAATTATTTTCAATTCTAATTAAATAGTAATTAGGTCCTATTCAATATCTAATACTAGCTTTTATTTATCAAATATCTTATATATGACTTTAAAGTTTTTCAAACTTTACAACTAACTCTAATTTGATTAAATTACCTTTTGTTCTTTTCAATAAATCTTTGTTTGTGACTCATTAAGTTTCTAAATGTGTTGATAATGAATATAAATTAAATTTATGATCTTCTTTAATTTATCTTTAATTTTTATTAAATAATTTGTATCCATGAACTATATTGATTACTATTTTTTTATTGTTCCATGTTTTGCATGGTTCAGGTGAGAATTTATCAATTATATGCAATTTCGTTTTGAATTTTACAAAAGGACTGTTTCCTTTACATTGATTGTTCTAAAGCTTACCCCCCATCATAATTTTTTTAAAATTTTCAATCTCAAAATTATAGTAGGTGTGGGAACTAGAGAACAAATTTATTGAACTAACTCAACTTCAGAATTTTATATAGATTATTTCTTATGTATTTATAAAACTTTTCGAGGGTAAATTGTATTTGAATTTTTCTTACTTTTTAGTTAATTAGATATATATAATAAATAATAGTTTTAGCCGACACTACAACAAAGGGGATTTTTGGCGACTTTTTTGACGAAACTAAAATCGTCGCAAAAAGAAAACATATCGCGACGTTTTAAAGTAATCGTCACTAAAACCAACCGTTTCATGATGAAAATAGTAAGCATCACATAAGGGAATACCTTTAGCGATGTAGAGCCAATATCGACGTTAAATCCTACATAATGGGTGACGATATATTATAATCGTCGCAAAATGCTATATGTATTGCGATGACAATGTAAAGCATCACGAAAATGTTGTTATTTTGTGATGAAATTTTATTTTCATCGCTAAAGCCTATACGTTCAGCAACAATTTATGTTAATCGTCAATAAATGTCTAGCATTGAACAATGATTTTTAAAAATCATCACATAATGTTGCTCATTTGGTGACGAATTATAGAGAATGTTGCAAAATGTCTATATTTGGTGACAATTTTCAAAAATCGTCATTAAATGATTGGCATTTTCATAAATTATTAATCTAACATATTTATAGTCTATCATACTTATATGTTTTATTAGAGATATGTTATGAACGTTTGCAACATATTATTAAAAAAACTGACAACATATTTTTAGGTTTTAAACATTAATTAATCATTAGTATTTATTAACATTACAAAAATTAGTTAATAAAAATTTAAATTATTTTATCAATATAATAAAATGATATATGGAATAGTACAAACTTTAAATTAGAAGCTACCCAATTCATACACTCATAGAATTAGAATAGTAACAGTCAATATTCAATAGTACATATGTTGTCAGTTTAGAAGCAACTTGACCCATAAGTAATACATACGTTGTTTGTCAAATTATTGCAGATACAACAAGAAATAAACTTTAAAGCTGACTTCGTTCGATTGACTCGCTAACTAACAATAATATAATTATTTATTTAGATTCCAAATGACATGAGAGTCGGTAATGGTAAATAAGTCCACAATGTTTGAATTCCCGAAAAGGGCCCTTGTACGTTCGAATGCACTAATTGAAATAGTATTAGCTTTTCCCTCAAGTGTAGGGTTTCTCATACCCTCTTGCAATAGCTTTTTTGCTATATCTAAATTTAAAGAGGATGCGGTGAAATGGTCGCTAGATTTAATACCTAAAACACAATCAGTATAGAAGTTAGATATTTTCATATTACTAAACCGTTAAATAAACTGAAATTGAAGTGACATGCATACGTGCATGAGCAGACAAAGTATTCAAAATTGATGAATTTTTCAAGTCAATCGATTTTCCTTTACAGATTATTGTGACATCACTCTCGCCTCCATAGGCATACATGTCACATTCGAGGCTGAAGGAAGCTTCAAATAACATGTAGTATAAACCATCAAATTTAAATATATATAGTAGCTTCATAAAAGAAAATGAGAAGTACATAATAAGGGAAATGACGTTGTTTGGATGATACTAAACACCTTGAAGCAGAAGATTGGCCATGGAAGGCATACCATGATTAGTCTATATAGTGGAGATTTCTTTTTCAGCGTTGGTTTTCTCAGTTGGGATAATTTTGCCACATTCCTCCTAACGAAATGAATTAAGGCCATCATGAACTAGTCTCCATGTCGACATTCCTTCATTAATAATTTAAGTTCAATTATGATGACAAATGAAACTAGTCAGGTTTAGCACTTAATGGATTGCCCAGAGTATAACACCTTTCAAATGCAAATCATTATAGAAATAACATCGAACACCTTATAGACATGAAAAACTCATCCCAAGATTCAAATATACAAATCTACAAAAAGAATGTCTAGATCTACTATAGAAGGACAAAAATCACAAATTTTCTATTTAACAATGGTAAAAATACTTGCTTTTTTTTTAAACATTGTCTCGAGAGCCAAATGCAAACATCACAGATCGAGTACCTAAAAGTAGACTAAAACTTGTGACAAACCAAGATTGGCAACAAAGTCCCAATCTCGTCAGTTATAGATGTAGAAGAGCTTGATAACCGAAAATGAAAATACAACGAATACTAAAAAAGAAGTGAAAGGAATACCGATCGTGTTTTGATAAAGTGAATGGTTTTGATATGTAAGTAAGGTGTCGGTGATCGCTGGTATATAGGAGAGGTTTTTGTTGATTCGAAAGACTACTTGAACGAGAATGTTAAGAAGGCTTGTGTGTTGTGTGTATTTGAAAACCTAATACAAAATGACGTCGTTTATTGCTTGCTGTAGTTATTTGGAATTAGTCTTAATTTATTTGTTACGATTTGTTGTATTTAGTCGACAATCGTCAAATGGAGCAACTAATAGATTGTTCGTCATTAAAGGTCGCCGATTCATAAATAATTTATAATAAATTTATTTTCCTATTCTAAATAAGAAATAATTTGAATTAAAAATTAAATGATTCATTTAGAACTATTCGAAAATTAATAGTTTAACTGTTGAAATACAATAAGATTGTCTTCAAATTATACATTTTCATTAATATAATTTCAAAAAACTTATTTGAATAAATAAGCATTTTAATTATTTTAATGAATAAATGAAGACATTGTAATATAATTATAAAACTATTTGTAACAAATTATATTTAAAGATTAGTCATTCAAATCTCAAAAATTAAGCAAATGAAGAACAATTGCATTTATAATTAAGAAGATTAATTTTTGTTTTTTGTTATTGGTAATAGGAAAAATTAATATAAGAAAATACTTGGCCTTTGGCAACGTTTATCAAAATTGGTAGCAAAATTATTAAGATTAGGCGACGATTTAGAAGATTAGTAGGGAAATGTAGTATATTTTGCGACGATTTAGGTGTTTCGTAGCTAAAGCGTGTTCTTTTGCGATGAATATAGGTATCGTCGCAAAATGTGTCTTATCAAAATAATTGTAACTACGTCGTTTTTGCCTATGCCAAACCTTTTTGGGACGATTGTTATATGTTGTGTGTAAAAGTTTGGCATTTAGTGACGATTACTGTTTTTGTCGCTGAATGTTGCAACGTTAAAAAAAATTTTAAGTGGGACCACCAAGTTAAAAACACACCAAAACCTTTCCCCCCCTCTTCTTCCTCTTTTTGCTTCAAAATTTTTCTTTGAAAGTCGATGAACTCTCCTTTCTTCACCATGATTTTCTTCTCAACTCTTGTGGATTTTGTGTTCCATCTTCGGTTTCTTTCTCTTGTTCACCGCATCGGGTAAGTTTTGTTTCATATTTTTAGGTTTGCTTAGGACATTTGCAAGGGTCATTACTGAATGGATTGAGGATGGTTTTCTTGAGTTATTTGTATGGATTGAGGACGGTTTTTGTTGGTCTTGTGTTGATTTGTTTTAGGGATAGTGAAGAAAGGGAATTGAATTGTTGAAAACGTGCTTTTGGGTGTGTTTTATGTTATGCTCAAAATGTGTTCGATGAAAGTCCTCATCTAATTTCTGGACATATTGAACCTAATTTGTGGATGTTTTTTATGCATAAATTCAACTTCAATATTGTCAATTGCCAACGATAATTTTATATATACGTACTATCGGATAATTTAATAAAATGTTATATTAAATAATAATGTTATATATAGTAATAATATAATCCATGTATATTTTAATACTTATAATATTTTTAATATGATCAAGCTATAATATACTAAACTAAATTATCTACAACTAGTATAATAATACAATTATTAAATATCATAATAATATTATCACTCAATTATTAATATATGTATAAATAGTATTGTGATAGTATATATTAAAAATTATAATATATACTTATATGTTAATTATATTAGTATCATAATATTATATGTTATATATAAATTTTTGTATAAATATGTTATGGTTTAGGATAAACAGATTATTTAATATTATGGTATTATATTTAAAATCATTTAGTTATTTTATAATATTATGGTATTATATGGTTTAGGGTAAACACATTATTTAATATTACCATTTCTAATATTATTGTATATCCAATCTGTTCCCATTGTAATCTGTTTCCATTGCAAGCATGAAAAGAAATCAATATTTCTTAGTAAGCTGGCACTTGAGTTGAAAAAGATCATGTAAAAGAAATGGAAAGGTACAAAATGAATGCTATTTTAACTCATTAAAATGCATAAATATATGTGTTAATTATTGGCATATTCTAATTTTTGTTCTTTGTGCACAAATTTGATATCTATAAATTATGTCATTATAATGCCTATGCATATTAAATATGACTATAGGTCGTTTAACCTTTAATTCATAGTTTTCAATTTATTTATAATAGAATTTGTTATTAACCAATTCTATAGTCATACTATTTTGTAGATTTTTTGTTCTTCTTTTTGCTTGAAGCTAACAATCACATACATCTTCATGTATGCAAAATAGTAGTAACCTTCATTGCTTTATCATCATCATCATCATCATCATCATCATCATCATCATCATCATCATCATCATCATCATCATCATTATTATTAGTAGTAGTAGTAGTAGTAGTAGTAGTAGTAATAGTAGTAGTAGTAGTAATTGCAGTAGTAGTAGGGGTAGTAGTAGTATTATTGTTATTATTATTAAATTTCTTATTGTTATTATTATTGTTGCTATTATTATTATTATTGTTGTTGTTGTTGTTGTTGTTGTTGTTGTTGTTGTTGTTGTAATTGTTGTTAACCAATTCTATGGCCATACTGTTTTGCAGATTTGGTCTTCGTCTTTTTGCTTGGAGTCAACAATCGCATACAACTATACATCTTCAGGTATGTGAATTAGTAATAACCTTGGTTATTTTATATATTGGTTGCCATTTTATTTTGTTTTATATTGTTTACTTAATTGCTATGTATGAACTGGAACAACATTTTTTACTGCATGTAATAATAAACATAAGTTTTTTAAACCTAACATAAAACAGAAAATGAATGATATAACTCTATTATCTTCTTGTATTGTCTGGTTAAATGGATAAGAGTTGGATGTATTATCGAAAATGGTCAACTGAATACATAGAAGGAGTTAAGAGTTTCAGGCAATTTGTAAAGGATCAAATGGGTGAGGATTGTAATATTCATTGTCTATGCAATGATTGCTTAAACGTGGACTTCCAAAGTCAAGATGTGGTATATAATCACTTGCTTATCCGAGGCATAGACAAATTCTATAGTCCATGGCTTTATTATGGTGAACGTAAGAAAGCAAGTTATAGTAAAAGTGTTGGTACATCTTATGGTGGCGGTTACGATAATGATGTTGATGATTATGATGTGAATGATGATGGTGATGATGGGATTGATGAGATGTTAAACGATTGTCAGAATTATATGGAGACTATGAATGAATCAAGAACACCTAACATAATTGGTAGTATGACGGAAGATAATTTTGGGAAGTTATTGAAAGTTGCTCAAGAACAATTATATCCGGGGTGCTCTAATTTTTCTCAACTCTTATTTGTTGTAAAGTTCTTGCATTTAAAGGTTTATAATAAATGGAGTAACAATTCATTTGACATATTAATTGACTTACTAAACGATGCATTACCTCGGGGACATAACTTACTAACATCTTACTATGATGCAAATAAACTATTAAGGGACCTTGGATTGGGTTATATTTCAATTCATGCTTGTAAGTATGACTGTGTTCTTTATTGGAAGGAAAGTAAAGAACTTCAGGAGTGTCCTATTTGTGGTACATCAAGGTGGTAGGTGGATGATGGGAGAGGGAAAAAGATACCGATGAAAGTCCTTCGATATTTTCCTATTAAGCCACGATTACAAAGGTTGTTTATGTCAACAAAAACATCCATAGGTATGAGGTGGCATAAAGAGAAATACATTGATGATAACATTATAGTCATCTAGTTGACCCAATGGCATGGACAGAGTTTGTTAGAAAGCTCCCATGGTTTGGACTAGATTGTCATAATGTTCGACTTGGATTGGCCTCAGATGTACTTAATCATTTCGGTAATATGAGTAATTTGTATAGTATGTAGCCGGTGATTCTAGTCCCATATAGTTTTTCTCCATGGAAGTGTATGAAGGAGCCTTTTATGATGTTATCTTTGCTTATTCTAGGGCCTACTGCTCCTGGTAAGGACATCGATGTTTACTTGCAACTATTAATTGATGACTTAAATCATCTATGGGAATATGGAATAAAAACTTTTGATATTATTGAAGGCAACTTATTTACAATGTGTACTGTTGTTTTGTGGACTATAAATGATTTCCCAGCTTATGAGCATTTGTCAGGGTGGAGTACTAAAGGGTATGTGGCTTGTCTTGTCTGTAACCATCAAACATATTCAACAAGGATACGAAGTAAAATATGTTATACGAGTCATCGTCGTTATTTGGAACATAGGCATAGATGGCAAAGAAGTAAATAGTTTAATCATACAGTTAAGTTGGGTGAAGCTCCGATGCAGTTTCTGGGTGATGACATTGTTTACCAGCTATCACATTTGGTTAACATTGCACCTAGAAACACCCAAGTAATAGATAGCATAAGAGAAATGATATTGAACTAAATTGGACCCCAAAAAAAATTCTTCAACTTGTCATATTGGAAGGAATTACTATTGAGGCACAATCTTGATGTTATGTATATTGAGAAAAATATTTGTGAGGCCATTTTAGGGACTGTTATGAGAATTGATGGGAAATCTAAACACACTATTAAGGCTAGACTAAACTTAGAAGACATGAATATTAGAAAAGATTTGTATTTGAGAAGAAAAGATGATGGATTATACTTTGTTCCACCTACTTGTTACAACATGTCAAAAAGTGAGAAACGAGCATTCTATCAGTTCCTTCAATCAGTCAAATTTTCTGATGGGTATGTATCTAATATAGGCCATTGTGTGAATGTTAAAGAGGGAAAAGTGTCAGGGTGAAAAGTCATGATTGTCATATACTTTTGCAATGACTACTTTTTGTTGGAATATGTAAGTGTCTGTTGAAAGATGTGAGTGTTACATTGGGTCAAGTAGGAGAGTTTTAAGCAATTATGTTGCAAGACACGTAAAGTTGAAGAGCTTGACAAATTAGAGAAAGACATAGCATTGATTTTGTGTAAGCTTGAACTATTATTCCCCCCATCGTTTTTTGATGTTATGGTCCATTTGACAATTCACTTACGACATGAAGCAAAACTTGGTGGACCGGTTCAGTTTCGATGGATGTTTCCGATTGAAAAGTAATTTATATTAAATTCAACAAGTTTTTCTTATGTTATTTGTTAGTGACAATTCCTAAGTTTTTAACTGTTTATGTTTAGGTTTTTATGCTCTCTTAAGCATTATGTACATAATAGAGCTCGACCAGAGGGGTCTATTGTAGAGGCTTAGATAGCAAATATATGCTTAACTTTTTGCTCAATGTACTTAAATGATGCGGAGATAAGATTTAATAAACTAGAACGTAACTTTGATTTCAATGACGATGGTGGTTGGTCTATTTTCTCCGAAAAGGTGAGGCTACTTGCTGGACGTAAATATGTCGAGTTAAGTAAGGATGAATTCGAAATTGGCCATTGGTATATTTTGAACAATTGCAAGAACGTCAATACATACATGGAATATATATATTCCTTTTCATTCAAACAATCATATTACAATTTTCTTCATTAACTCATTGATTTTACTGTGTTTTTTTTACCCAATAGAGAGCACAAGGACATAATTTGAAGCAAAGGGATCGTTAATGTTGAAGAAAGACATAACAAAAGTTTATATTATGGTTTAGAAATTGAGTATGTTTTATATTAATTACATATTATGTATATATGAGAATATGTCTCATCCTCATATTTGTTTTCAATTTGTCATACAGATGATATGGTTATATAATCGTAACGTGTAAGAAGCGACAACAACATTATATAGTTTGACATGTGGGCCTCATATTTGTGGGAAGAAATACACAGGTTGCATTGTTAATAGGGTGTGATATCACATACATGATCGAGATAGTTGAGTTAGAAGTCAAAATAGTGGGGTTGTCATTGAAGAGTGTCATGACAATGAAATAATTAACTTTTACGATGTCATATCTGAAATTTTAAAGTTGCACTATATCAAGGATAAGAAGGTTGTTCTACTTAAATGCAAATGGTTTGATCTAACTGACATCAGAGTGAACGAGCATATTGCTAGCATAAATGTTAGTAAGACATAGTATGACAATGATCCTTTTGTCCTTGCAACTTAAGCCAAACAAGTTTTCTACATCAATGATACTGTATTGGGTCACAATTGAAAAGTTGTTCAAAAGTTTCAGCAAAGGAATGTCTTTGATTTTTGTAAAAGGGATATTGGTGAATTAGATCAAAATGCTGATGAAGTCTGTCAAGATATTGGATTGGAGATCAATAACGAAGGCATTACAGTAGAACATGTAGATAGATCATCATTCCATAGGAGAGATGTCGAGCCCAATATAGTTCAATTGGATGAAGTCCAACCTCATCTTATCTTACAAACAGATGAAGACTATACTTAGGATGACTTTAATGACAACGACAATACTTTGCTGGAATATATTAGCGATGAAGAATCAAACGAACATGTACTTAATGATGATGATTTTTTTCATCTTGATGATGATGATTGAATGTAAGTTTGATTGTTTGTATTGTTTCAAATGTTAATAACATAATTATAGGTCTTATGTTTATTTTCTGATATTGTTGATGTTGTTGATTTTTACACAGGTTGATTACAATGGCATCTGGTCATAAAAAAGGAAAGAAGGTGGTTATGGGCAACGTAGTTTCTCCAATAGAACAACCAGCAATTGTATTATCGCATGAGGAAAGTCAGCAACAACAACCTTTACTAATATCATCTGGTAGTCATGAGGGATCTTTTGATTTGTTATTGATAACCAGGCATATATATGTTTATGCTCTCATTACATGTTTAGTGCGTTTTAATCATTATGTTGTTTTCTAGGTTCCAATACTAGCCTCAAAAAATGAGGTAGAGGTAAGACAAAAAAAGTTGAGTTGTAACGGATGAATGTTACAATGAATACGAAGTTATCAGTTACGATTGACCCCACACAATTGCGCCTAGTTGATAAGATCCAAGCAGGAAAATTGGCCAGTAAATTGGGTATTGTTGTTCGAAATGAGTTGCCTTGCCTTCAACACGTAAAGTAGTTGATGGAAGACAACTTCCTGCAAAATGCATTGGATAAAGTTTCAGTAATATTTCAATTCATTAGATAAGTTATTAATTTAATTAACTAAATTAATAACTTATCTAATACGTGTTTTCACAGATGAAGCTCTATATCGTTGATATCGAGCAGCTTAAGGTTTCAAGTAGTGTTGGTTCACTGCTGAAACAAAGGTTGAAGGATCACCGCTTCGACTTCATAAATATTATCAATCTTTTCCTTCCGATGAAGGGGCCAGGAGACATGTGTCGGAAAGTGAGATTGAAGAAAATTGGAATAAAATGTGTGATTACCGGGCTTCATTGCAGTTTAAGGTTTATTTTTTTCTCTTCATATTTTCCTTCCATTAATTGTATTTATACATTTTATGACTAATTATCTTACTTTAGGAAAAGTGTTAGAAAGCCAAGGCCAACAGAGCTCCAAATCATTTGCCGTTGTCCGACAAGAATTAGTAAGTGTTCTCTTAACTGTATTTATACAGTTTATGACTAATTCTCTTAATGTAACGCGTTCAATTTATTATTCTATTTTTTAACACAATAAATTCTAATTAGTTAAATTTTATTTTAATTATTGTAGAGTCAAATACAACTTCAAGGGCAACAATGTGATAGGATCATGTTGTACAGGCACACGAACTACAAGGAAGGGCAAAGCTGGATGTCTGAAGAGGTACAAAGTAATTATGTAAGTATAAATAAATTAATATTACAATTTATTTTCTGTATAATATTAACTAATAATTTTTGAGTTAACTCCATTTTCTACTTTACATTGTAGAACAAGATGCAGGAGTTGTTGCAGACATCATTGGCTGAGGAATATTAGCCCAATGTTGATGACATTTACAACAATATCCTTGGTACACAATCGGGTATATCAAAGGCCTTAAGTATGACCCTAAGCCTATTGGAGTCTCTTCCTCACGACCAACATTATTGGCAGCATTTCAAGAGGAGAACCGGGTATTGAAGACAAAATTATAATATACAGAAGACAAGTTAAATCATGGACTAAAAGAAATTAGTAACCTTAAAACATTGGTTAAACAAATGCTAGGTTCTTCATATGTTAATGCTAGTGACTCAGATTCAGACTCTTAATTTGTAAATGATGTAACTGTTGTTTTATATACGATGTATTCCATTTTATATGTTTATTTTATTTCAATTTATTATTATTTACCAAATATTAAAATTTTCTTAAAATTTGTAATAAATTAAAATAAATTCGTTTTAACAATTATAATAATTATAAATTTCAAATTAAAATTTGTTACTAAATAATATAAGCTATCAAAAATAATTTGCCAAAAAAGTCTTTAAATAGTAATAAATTCTTTTATAAAAATGATAATAATTATTAAATTAAAAGTTAAATTTCGTCACTAAATACTATTAGCTACCAAATGAAATTCATCACAAAAACTAATTCACTATGTATAAACAATAAAGGTAAAAAGTTTTTGCTACAACCAACATTTCGTAGCTAAAACTTTTTGGCTACCAAACAGAAATTGTCACAAAATCATATTAGCGACCAAATATAATTCGTCACAAAAGCTTTTTACCTACGTTTAAAAAAACGTTTCTAAAAACATTGACCTATAGGAATAATTAGTAGCTAAAAGTTTTTTGCTACTCAAACTAAATCGTCACTAACAATAAATACCGACGAATAAGATTTTGTGAGAAAAGACTTTTATCTACGAAAAGAAAACGTTACACAAAACTATTGTTGTCTCTATCGTCGGTAATAAGTTTTGCCGACGAATTATATTTGTCGCAAACATGTTTTCGCGATGATTTCTGTGAAACGTTACCAATATTGTTTTGTTATAAAGATTCGGCGACAATTTTGGTAACGAAATAAAATCATCGCACATTAATAATTGCGATGATTTTTCTTTCTTTAGCAACGTTTAAATTTGTCGTTAAAAACCCAATTTTTTATAGTGTTATTAACCACAAGTATATAACTAGTCAATCAGTTGTATAGCATAAACCACCTCATATATAACTACTTTTCGTTCGTTTCACCTTGACAAAAAACGAACTTGAAACGATCACTAAAATCAGTGGCTGAACCTGAACATGGAGTCGTTGGTGCCATGTTCTGAGAGCTAAAGCTAGCTGCCAATTGTTCAATACCAATTGGAAAGATAACATAGGAAAATCTAAAAGCCATTTCTTTATAAAAAATTTTCTATCAGATTGCAGTTCGTCTCATCCATAGTTTGCGTGGCGATTCTAAGTCCATTTGGCTCAAAATGCTAATGTAAATACCAAGGTCAACTATCCGATACCAGATCTCCACTGCTTGATATGTTATTAAAACAAAGTGTGGACGATATATAAAGTCCCAAGTAGCTTGTAACTTGCCGCGCTGGTTCTATAATGCAGGTATACTCCAGCCCTTCAGCTTATTTCTAATGAACAGTAAGGGCTGACCTAATATTATAAACTATCCACCAAGCTAGCTTAGAAAACTTCAAGTCCACCGGCCATATGCAGCATGAGTGATGCCATTTCTTTTTTTCTGCACAAAACTTGTGAACCCTCTACTTCAGAATTTAGTATGTATACTATATATATTAACGTACTTGGGAGTAGGTACCGAGAATTTCGTATTTCTGCTTATTTGGGAGTAGGGACCAAGAGTTTCGTATTTCTGCTTATTTGTTTTTAAATTTGTATTCGAATGGACCGTAGACCTGCATTGTTCATTGTAAACTACTTCTACACTGTCATTGATTCTTCCGATTAGTTTGTTAGGAAGCTTAATTCTTTCCTGGAACAAAGCATTATTTTATCTATAGTATCTTCTACGGAAATCCTTTTCTCAATTACAAATACTAGCTATTGAATTGGTAGTATCAACGGTGATCAGAACCACAAAGCTCAGGCAGTACTGGACTACATCGTAGCCTATATGCAACTGCTTCAGGACCATTTAACTTTGCTTATTTAGGCTATATTGGTCTGAGTTTTTGGATTCAACGCGGTAGGAAACATGTTACCTTAGGCTAACAAGAGAAACGCCAACTCCGAAAGTGTCCATCTGTATAAAAATGAATCCTGACACAGATCAAAATCACTCAAAAGTCAAAACCCGTATCCTGAATCCACCTTTGATTGTCTAAATTAACTTTCTTTTATAGATCTAGAGAAAGAAAAGAACAAACTGTTTCTACGTGCTTAGGTCTGTGCAAGCTGTTGCTACAGTAACCGTCTAATCTGTGTATCCTCTAAAAAGCATTTATACTATTTAAATAAAGTTGAAACATTCAGAGTTGCAAAATGATATTTTGGCCCTTCCCTTTCCTGAGTAGGGTCTCTCTTTCGATGACTGATGGGACAAGCAATATTTATGTATAATCCTGTGGACAGCGTTGTTTGTTTATGGTGTATGATTGACGTTGGAATACTCGTTATTTCACTTAGAAACAAGCCACTAATCAAGATCGATGATGAACATTAACCCAATATCATATTGACCACACGGAGAATGAACAATTCTGCAAACATTTCATCAGCTAGGCATACTCTTCGTGGCCATGGTCACGGGAGGAAGGGAACTTAAGAATTTTCTTACTTTGGGAAAAAAGAGTAAATTATATTCTAATTATATTTTTATTATTCTAAATTACTTCAAAGTACTTTATAATATTAGGAACTCCAGAAATTTTTATTAAATTATTTAGTAAAAACTATTATTAAGAACGTATTAAAATAATTATGTATGTCATATAATTTTTATTAAAATAATTTGACAAACAGTTAATAAAAAATTTTATTTACAATTTTAAATATTATAAAATAATTTTTAACTAATTTAAAATAATAAAAAATATATTGAAAAATTAGTCAAACTACGAGATTCATTTCATTTGACCATTGGTTTTATAACTTTAAGTTAGCTTTCTACGAACTAATGATATACAGGTGGTGGAGCTTTAATGGTATGCTTATACCACATGTAAGATTCCAATTTGCAACCTTTCAGTTATGAATTATCAGAAAATAAGCCTGTATACAGTCATTATTCAACCGCCTGCTGTTGGTAGCAAGAACAAGCTTCCGCGAAGTTTCTTCAGGGTAATGTTTATGCAGAGCAGGCTTGTAAATGACGAAGCTTTATATGCACGTTCGCGAGAAAATTAATTAACATCAGGTTGTAACATAAATGGAGAAGACATATCTTCGTTTTCTTTGATCCTAAATTTCAGGCTATTTGGAATCAGCACAGGTTTATTACGTGGTGAAACTAACGTTATCTGAGGTAAAATTGGGTAGTATCTAGAAATTGTAGTGAGACGATTTTGTAGGTGGTTAGGAAAATATATTCCTAAACTCTTTTGTCTTTCACGCTGAGTCTTCATGGCTTATTAAATATGATTAGAGAAAAAGTAAAAACCTGCTTGTCCACTTGTATAATACACAGCACGGAAGATAGCCTCTTCGTGTCATTTTGAAGATAACAAAGGCTGCCCCCGGGGCATAGCTCAACTGGCAAAGGCTTGGGTGGTGTGGTGCCTGCCATGCTAGCAACCTACAGGGTGGGGGTTCGAATCTTGGGGGCAACCTTTAAGATTTGGGCCCCTTGTATGGTGAGATTAGTGGGTAAGCCCAAGTCCCTGGTCAGTTGAGGCACATCCCGCGATTTACCTCCTCCACCAATCCTAAGGGCATGGGGGGTGGGGGCTCCTAATGTTGGAGTTCAACATTTAGAGTTCAATAAGACCAATTATAAAAGTTGCATGTCTTAGGTGAAAAGATTAAATTTGTATTATATATGAATTTTTTAATACTAAAAACTTTTAAATAATTATATACTCCTTTATATGTTTTACTTTATAATTATTTTAGAGTTCATATTTTTAAATTATTAAATAAAAAACTTTAATGCTACAAAAATATAATATTAGACAGCTACGTAACAAAAACATTAATTATTCATATTACAGTTAGAGTTATTAAATAAAAAACTTTAATGCGACAAAAATATAATATTAGACAGCTACGTAACAAAAACATTAATTATTCATATTACAGTTAGAGTTCATATTTTTAAATTATTAAATAACAAAATTTTTATGAGACAAAAATATAATATTATACGTAACAAAAATATTAATTATTCATATTAGCAAATAATTTATTGTCGCCCTGGTTTTACTAAAAATTAAAAGTTAACATTACTTTCTAAAATTCAAACTAATATTACAAAACTGAAGAAAGTTCAAATTTTTTGTTACTAACAAATCTTTATTTAAATTGTGTGTATAATGTGTATCCGAAATTTTATAATTAATAATAAATCTCATTGAATCTAATTTTTCATTTGATCATAAAATTCAATCAAATTTTGAGAAAAAGAATTTCATTTTTATTAATTAAATAAAAAAACGTTATTTTATCTTAATTTGAACTAGCCTAGTGCCAAAATATTGAGATATACTTTGTTTCGGTTAACTAGTTCATACCCTGTTATATTAAATCTCATATAGATTAGATTAATTGAGACATACGAATCTAATTAAGTGACACATAATTGGAAGAGAAGAGGGTGCTCCAACCCCAAAATGTTAAAGAATGATATGACAGGAAAGATACTTTTTTCAGAAACACAAAAGATGAATTGTTAAAAGAGCTGGTTGAGAGATATCAGAGAATTTAGAGTGTGGACCGGATGAGATCTTCTGTGCTCACAAAGATCTATGGGATAGAGTAAAAACTAGGTTACGGGAACCAAAGTTCTCATCCCGTGTGAACCTTTCCCAGTTTTGACCAACTTACCAAGATCAAGATGGAAGCTGTGTCACAGACAACGAGAAACGAGCTTAAGTTTACAAGTGCCACATCTCAGGATAATTTAACAGATAGTCAGAGAGTCTAGATTGAGACAAGTCTTGAGAGCAAAGCATAAAGTTCTTTG
>JAOSBN010000471.1:0-51052 GCA_027563595.1 Erythroxylum suave | reverse complement strand
TTTACTATCAAATTGCATAAAATAAAAATGCACACTCAAGGATTAATTTAAGCACAAAATCAAGAATTAGGAGTCAAAAAGTATAGTAAAGACCATAAAAGTGTTGCCAATTTAGATAATAAACTTGGACTCAATCCCCCAATAAGTGTGCGAAATCAACAGTTGATGGCATAAGTCAATAATTGCATAAATAAATGCAATTGGTATGAATGATACCTACTGATTGACCTACGGTGGCTTGTTGGGCAAACCCAAGGCTATTCTTAGTGATATCGGATATCAACCCATTAAGAAAACTGTAAGTTTTCTCGAATTTTTAGTAAGGGTTTTGGATTTGTATAACAATATTAGGATTCATAATGCATGTTATTAAAACCATTTTAGATATGCATTAAGTGTACATTCTAACACTTTCTCTCATTCTTCTAGGTTATTAAGTCACATGATGTCATCTAGTGTGAACCTATGCTCCCTACTAGATTCTAACAAACTTACGGGACCGAACTTCTTAGATTGGCTATGGAATTTGAGAATTGTTCTCAAATATGAAAAAATAGGATATGTTGTAAATGAACCACGTCCTGATCCTCTACTGTTGATGCATCTGATGAAGATCAGAAAGCTTATAAGAAGCTGCTGGATGATAGTGAGTTAGCTAGTTGTATAATGTCGGCCTCTATGTCACCAGAAGTGCAAAAATAACATAAGGCTATGGATGCTTATACCATAGTCTACCATTTGAGGGAATTGTTTGATAAGCAAACTTGGTTTTAAAGGTTCAAGATCTCGAGGTTGCTTTTTCGTTCAAAGATGGCTGAGAGATCATCTCTAGTGTAGTATGTGTTGAAGATGAATGGATACATTGAGAGATTAGGCTGTTTGGGTTTAATTACAGATCATGACTTAATTCATGACTGGTTTGACTAATAGTTATTCACAGTTTGTGCTTAACTATCAGATGAACCAAATATCCACGAGGATACCTGAGCTAATTAATCTGTTCAAAATAACTAAGCAGATTATGAAGAAAGACAGTAAGACTATGATATTAGTGGACTCTACTTCTGGTTATCAAAAGAAGAACCAAAAGAAGAATAAGAAGTCGAAGAAACCAATGGGAGGTGTAGCCAACAAAAAGGCAAATGAGACAACAACAAGGGGATATGGTTCCATTGTAACAAGGAAGGACATTGGAAGAGGAACTGCAAAGCTTATCTGGAGTCACTAAAGCAAAAGAAAGCATTAGATGCCCCACCGTCTACTTCAAGTATGTTATTGGTCATTGAGGATAATACTATTTTTGATAATCACATTTAAGTTTTAGATACCAAATGTGGCTTACACATATGTGTTGATATGTAGAGTCTCAAGGATAGTAGACCGCTCAAGAAAGGAGAGATAGACCTATGTGTCGGAAATGGAGGAAGAGTTGCTACATTAGCTATAGGAACATGTGTTTTGTATCTTCCTAGTAGGCTATAGTTAACTTTGGAAAATTACTATTATACACCTATTGTGAAGAACAATGTTGTATCTATTTCATGTCTTAATAAAGCGACATTTCATTTAAATTTTTCAAACAATGGTTGTTGAATTAAGTTGAATGAAATGTTGTATATTACTGCTACATTGTGCAATGGAATTTACATATTAGAGATGTGTAGTGAAATTTTAAATATTAATGACAATATAAGACAAAAACAAAATATCCTAAAATCATCTTACTTATGGCATTTTCAACTTGGCCATATAAGTGAGAAATGCATGATTAAGCTTCACAAGAAAGGTAGCCTAGGTGATTTGATTATGAATCATATGACACATGTGAATCTTGCTTGTTAGGTAAGATGACTAAATTACCGTTTAAAGGGAAGGGTGAATGAATGAATGTGTTATTAGACCTAATACATTCTGATGTATGTGGTTAGATGTCTATTCATACTAGAGGTGGTTTTGTATACTTCATTACTTTTATCGATGAGTATTCACGATATGGGTACCTGTATCTAATGAGATACAAGTCTGAAGCATTAGAAATGTTCAACCAGTTTAAACATGAAGTAGAGAAACAACTTGGTAGAAGTATTAAGACACTTTGACAAGATCGAGGTGGTGAATACTCGAATGAGGAGTTTCTAACTTGTCTCGAAGATAATGGGATAGTATCCTAGCGGAATCCACCTTACACATTGCAACATAATGGTGTGACTGAAAGGAGAAACCAAATCTTTTTGGACATGGTAACGTCAATGATGGGCTTAGCAGATCTATCAAAATCATTTTGAGGATATGCACTCGAGACTATTATTTGTATGAAAAAGATAGTCCCTTCTAAGGGAGTTGAAGTTACTCCATATGAGATATGGACTAACAAAAGGCCCTTCCTTTTTCATATGAAAGTCTGGGGTTGTCCGGCTTATGTGTAGTGGATTTAATTAGACAAGCTTGAAGTGAAATCTGATAAATGTATGTATATAGGATATCCGAAGCAAACTATTGGATATTAGTTCTATAATGCTTTACAGCAAAAGGTTTTGTCTCAAAGCATGCTATCTTTTTAGAGAAAGAGTTTCTTCTAAGAGAAGACAGTGGGAGCAAAGTTGAACTTGGTGAAGTTCATGATGCTCAGATAGACACAGATCAACTGCTTAAACCTAAACCCAAAACTATTGTCCACAAAAATGAGACAATAGTTGAACCTTATGATGTACAACATATTCATAGGTCAAGTAGGATAAGTAATGTTCCAGAGAGATATGGATTTCTCATTAGTGAATATAATGACGTATTGCTCATAGAGGACAATTAGCTTACAACCTATGAAGAAGTTCTAAAGAGTTCAGAATCTGAAAATGGCTTTAAGCCATGAAATCTGAAATGGATTCCATGTATGAAAACGAAGTATGGACTTTGGTTGACCCACTCGAAGGATTAAAAACCATAAAGTGCAAGTAGATTTTCAAGAAGAAAATCAACATGGAAGGTAATGTGATTACTTATAAAGAGAGACTAGTTACTAAAGGTTATTGTCAAAGATAAGGAGTTGGCTATGACGAGACATTTAGCTCCATAGCTATGCTTAAATCCATTAGAATACTCCTAGCCATTTCTGCTCATTATGATTATAAAATATGGAAAATGGATGTGAAGATAGCTTTTCTAAATGGAAACCTTGTTGAGTATGTGTATATGATATAACCTAAGGGCTTAACATTTAGAGATGGCAGGAAGGTATCTAAACTTCAGAAATCCATTTATGGATTGAAGCAAGCATTTAGGAATTGGAACATTCAATTTGAAGAGACAATCAAAGAGTTTGGTTTCTCACAAAATCATGATGAACCTTGTGTGTACAAGAAGGTTAGTGGGAATATATATGTGGATGACATATTACTAATAAGAAATGATGTCTTAAGTTTGCAATCAGCCAAAGTTTGGTTATCCTAGAATTTTTCCATGAAAGTCCTTAAAGAAATAAATTATATACTGGGAATGAAGTTCTATAGAGATAGATCAAGGAAGTTACTAGGTCTTTCAAATTCAACACACATAGATAAAGTGCCAAATAGGTTTAACATAAAGTAGTCCAAGAGGGGGTTTCTTCTCATAACTCATGGGATAAAACTCTCAAATTCTATGTGCCTTAAAAAGCAAGAAGAGAGGACTTATATGAGTATGATCCCGTATGTTAGATCCCATTTTTGGAGTCTAACTTGTGAGTCAAACATGAGCACATCACTTTATAGGGTTCTTCTAATGGACTCTCATTAACCACCATAGGTTCATCTTTATTCTCATAACATCCCAAAATTTCATATTTGAACACTTGATATTCGACAATCCATTCTTATGTTTATATCCTCAATCGTTACGTTAACATATCACTCATTTTTATCTCTTATTTTCACATCAAACTAAGTACATTTCAAGCTCCATTCAAGCCTAAATGTGTTATAGGAAAGCATCGATAAGTCCACAAGATATATATGTACAAGATTTGGAACAATAGGTATAACTTTCACCGTTGACTTTGGAATAAATTCATTCAAGCACGGTTTCGAAGAGGACTTCGAGTTTTGCAACTTCTATGAAGACTTCGATGAGAGATTTTACTATCTAGAGGGTCAAAATAGCACATTTATAAAACTATATGAAGAATGTCTGTTAAGTGGACATATATCCCTCCAAATGGACTTGAACTGATCTGAAACACTGAAATTCCTGAGAAGGTCTGCCTAGTAGACATTAAGTCCACCCAACGGACATTTATGGGCCAAATTTCAGATTTCCAACTACTACAAGTTACCTATGACCCATCTTATGCATATGTATCATTTCTAACTTATTTTCCTCATCATTTTTTATTCATTCTCACTTCCATTTCAGCTCAATATCATTTACAGCCAAATCATAATCTATTTTTGGTCATTAACCTAAAAACATAACATTCAAACTTATAGCATTCATCATAAATTTCTGCACATGATCAACTCCCTTTTTTACATTTATTTCATCCCTAACTTATCATAGTACTTCTTCCCATTTCAAGACACCCTAGTACTCTTTTTCTACTAGATCAAGTAAGAAACAGGCTATAAAGTGTCTAGCTTGCATCCTATGCAGCATCACTAACTTGTAAAAACCCTATATTATCCAATCTCCAAAAATTTCATACTTTATATCGTTGGAAAGTTAAGAGAATAAACTAGAACTTCCAACAAGACAACTTTGTCTAAATCAGTCTAGACTAGTAAATTTTTTCCCTTAAATTTAGAACGTAGAATTTACCTCCATGAATGCTTGAAAATGCAATGCAAAAACTTGGAAAGTCATGAGAAAAACATAAATATATTTCATTAACTTCAAAAGAAAGGAGTTTTACAAAGCTTTAATGGGAATTTTAAGACACAAATACCTCATTGAACTTATAATCCAAAAATACAAAATATACATATGAGTGATACTTGAAATGCGGGTAAAGCCTTGATTTTTTCCTATAATAACTTAAATAAATATATGCAGATTTGGAGTGATGCCTTGACTCTCAATCACTTGATCTCTTGCTCATCACTGGGAGATGGGGAGGAAGGGGGCGAACTAGAAAGCTCATGGGTAATAAGTTTATAGTAATGAAACAAGCAAAAACCATTGAAAATATTTATTACTATAGTAAAATGCATTGAAACCTTAAAACATGTATTTCTTAAATTCTTAATCTTGTCAAGCAAATTAGAAACAACATATGAAATATGTCTCTCAAACTTGTCAACAAATCATAAACAACATAAGACATGTATTTATCAAACTTGTCAACAAGTCATCAACAACATAAGTAATCATAATGGTTTGGGTAGACCATACACACGAGGGAGTTTTTGTGGAGCTCTAATAAACATAAGGGAGCTCTTGTGAATCTCCAATAAACATAAGGGACTCCTTAATGGAGCTCCATGCCACTAGTGGGTAGGTGGGAAAAGCCTTTAACATGGTTAACATGCACGTCACATAACATGACGGTCACTATAAACCCAAACACAAACATGGATTTCATGACTTGTAAACATATTAGACAAAAGATACATTTTAGAAACATGATTTCCGTAAGCATGCTATATTTCACATACAATTTCCATCAACGTTTCATAAATCATCATCAAGATTAATGTATCAAACATATAGAAAATACTTGAATCATTTAAGAAGCAATAAATGTAACATTTATAAAGCAATTGAAATCTATTGATTAGGAAAAATACTTATATTTCATTACCTTAAACTATAAACATGTAACCCTTCTGGATTCCTTGCTTAAAACCTTGTTTAAAATTGCCCCTCCTTTTGCTCCTCTTGCCTTACTTGATTTATTTCAACATCGGCAAAAATCAGATTTCAATGGGAATACCAATTGAGAATCTAAAAAGCATATTTACTAAAACTGATTCTAGAATACTTAAACCCATGCATTTCTTAAGCTTCATGAACCAAAACTCCTTCCAAAATCCAAAGGATTAAAAATGGGCATACCTTGAATCTTCACCAAACAAAGAGATGTTTGGCTCAAATTGAAGCTCTTCTTTTCCTCTTTCTTTTTCTCTTCTTGAATACTCTCAAAATCACTCTTGAAAGCTAAGAAAAGATGAAACCTAAGCTTGCCTTCTCTCTTTTTCTCTCATGGCCAAAACCCTCTCTCATTTTTTCGTTTTCCTCTTCTTCTCTCCCTTCATTCATGTTTTTCTTCATCTAATGGACAACAAAACATTATCCTCTTCCATTCCTACCCTTAAAGAGTGCTAAATGTCAACTTTACCCTTCTTTTAATGCTTTATGACTTTTAATCTTAACTGACATGCCATAACGGCCCTCAGTACATTCTTACTGCTTTAATCTAACTAACCAGTGTAATACAATCCTAATAACATTGTAATAAATAATTAAACTCCAATAATTATTTTGTCACGACCTCATAATTTTTTAAATCATGCTTAACAACTTTATTCATTCCAAGGAAAAAATCTAATTACATGCTTATTCCATGAAATATCATGCTTAATTCATTGAAAAAATTGAGGGCCAACATTTCTCCCCCTCTTAAAAGAATTTTGTCCTTGAAATTCTTAGCTGAGTCATTGAAGAGGTGTGAATACTTCTCCTTCATAGATCTCAAGGGCTCCCATATGGCCTCTTCCTTATAATAGTTTTTTCATAGAATGTTAACTAGTTGAACTATCTTATTTTTTAGGACATTTTCCTTAGTATCTAGAATCTCCATTGAAGTCTCCTCATAAGTCAAATCATCTCTCAACTAAACCTCAATAGTCTGGATGATGTGGGAGGGATCTGATCTACACCTTCTTTATTTGAGTGAATGTTCACTGATACATGTTTCAATTGATAATTCCAACATGCAAACACTAGATTAATACTCTATAAAAAAATCCATTTCGATCATATCAAGAATTATAATGAAACACATATGAGTTCACCACTCATCAAGATTGTGGTTCATAACAAATGAATGCTTAAGTTGTATGTTTTAAGATTAAAGTAACGACTCACTTTATCTTTAAAACATACTTGATTCTAGATTCATTTAATAATGCCATTATCGATAGTCGACTACTATCATGATATGAAACTCATCATTCCCTTTAAGTAAACTCCTTTACTTACATAGAGATAAATCACAACACTATAGTGTAAACCATAATCTAGCAACCAACTTGATTATTCAACTATGAATCCATTAATTTAAATTATAATAATATACTTGTTTCCCATACATCTCTATGTACATGTATATTACTTACAAAAGAATCCTGGTACCTTATGACTAGATATATAATGCTCATTAAAACCAAACTCTTTTATTTTATTAATAATAAATATTTTCATTACAAAACTATAACTGAAGAAGATTAAGGTTCATGTAAATACACTTGCTTTCCAGGTAACTATATTTACATAACTCCAACAAGAACCCTAGAAGATTGAAAGTGAAAAATAGCATTAAAAACATTTCATTTGCATAGCATACACACACGAATATTAATATTTGTACACATTACAAAGATATCATATGCACTCAATTGATATGTCCCAGGATATAGAAGATTTTAAAATGACTATGATGTGAATAGTGAATTGTTATGTGTTGAATTTTAACTTGACTGGATTACAATTAGTAATTTGGAATTAAATGTTATTAATTGGGAGATCGATAAATTTATATGTACATTTAGATTAGGAAAAATTCCAAGTGACTAGATAATTTGATACATAAAAAATTAGGGTTACTAAGTCTATAATTGAGTGACATGTGACATAGATTAATGAGTGACAAATGGACTAGTAATTAATTGAAAAATGGATCAATCATGGAGTGACAAGTGGATCAATTATTAAGAGACATGTATACATATTAATTGGTGACATTTTGTAACTTAATTTGTGGATTATTGGTAGCATCTTAATTAGGAAAATGTCTTCCATACCTTAGGACAAATGTTGTGATTAAATGATGACACCTAGCATATTGATGAAGCAAAGTTTCTGTTATTTCCTTCATTATTGCTTCACCACCAAAACTTACATGAGGTTCATCTCTCTGAATTGTTGATTAACCCTAGCCAAATTGTCACATGAAATTCACATTTTAATCCTTCACAAAATAGCAAAGAAACTAGTTGAGTGTTAACTTCATCTTGCTGCTAAAAATCAATATTTTTTCACCTTAGAATTATGTTGAATTTGTTTGCTTGGAATGACTGGTTATTTTGAAGTTTTAAGTTGAAATTGGGAGCTTGAAAATTAAGTAACAATTTCATCTTTATGGCATGTTTAATAGTATAAGAATGATGCTTGATTGGAATGAAATGCATATGATGCTAGAGATGATAAGGGTTGTAATATGTTGGATAAACATAGAAGTTTAATTCTTGTTCTTAGTGTGGGTAAATAGTGGATTATATAAGTTGATTTGTGTATGAATCAGATTTGGATTCAAGTATAATAAAGGTGAATTTATAATAAAGGAAGATGTTAGTATAGTGTTCTTGAATTGAGAAAGAGTTAGGACTATATACATGGTAATGTATGATAGTTTTAGTTTGATTTTTGATGCATGAAAGACCATGATTTGTGAGCTATCAAATGGAAAATTTTGAGCTAGAATTGGAGTATAATTTAGGTCTAAATTTGAATGCATAATTAAGCTTGAATTTTGGAAAATTATAAGTGTAAATGATGTTTTTAAGTGGGTGAATTCGTGGAGAATTGGAGGGAACAATACAAGGCACGATCATGGCCTAATTATTTGGGTTCTGTCATGATAGTGGTAGAGTCCCCATGATCATGGCCTAATGTGTATCTGTCACCATCATGGAAAAGTGCACCATGATCGTGGGAAAGGCTTGAACATGAATACTTCTCTTTTAAGTGATGTTTGAAATAACTAATGATAAGGTACTTTCCTATGATGCATTTAAAATTGAAATGAACTAGTTTGATGATTGATTCATGAATTTAGATTAAACAAGTTAACTGAGGTCTAAACCTAAGTGCCAACAAGACATATCAAGTGATAATGTTTGAATGAGCATGAATCGAGATTAAGGAAACATACCTGGGAAAGTCATTGAGCATGCATTAAATATGGCACGTACATATATGTGCATGATTGAATATGTATTTAAGTGATCAACTTAGTAATGTGAATTTTTATGTATTGAATGATTTTAGATGCACAAGTCAAATGAATAAATCCAGATATTACCAGACCATCCAAGTAATAGCATAATCTGGAGTGTACTGTGAGTAACATAAAATGTTCTTAGTTAGATTGATATATTTATGTTTAAATGTTAATGGTCTTATTGTAATAATTATGGACATTAATTGTCCGAGGAGTTTGATATTTAGGGGTGTATTGGAAGTGTTATGATTGCATATCAATATGAAAGATATCTGTATTCTCAACAAATTGTTGAATGCCAGACTTAGGTCCGACGAACATATGAATTTGACTATATATCGTGAATAAATGTTATTGATGACATACTTTGTAATTTGATTCATCAAATTAATATACATGATTAGATAAAGGCATTGTGACTGGAGTGGCCAGTCTGAAAGAGCTTAGAGCTCAAAAATATACACATAGAGCCATTCGCACCATGATTAGTAAGTCTAATACCCACAGTGGGTACGAGACGGTATCTGGAAAGAGCTAGATATCCACAAAGGATATGGGACAATGAAAGGTGCTCGGTCACAACAAAATAACAATGAAAGTGGATTCTCATATGCATATGCATTTGTACATATATGATTGTGAATTCATTTTTGAATTGTGTCATATTAGGATATGCCATATTTATGTACATTTGATAATACAAGTTAATTCTTCTGAAAAGACTATATGAAATGAGTGTAATCCATGATGAATTATTGAGATCTGAAATATTATGTATTTTATTTATATTTGAAATGTTTGATGTTCTGAATGAGTGAGCACATCGAGGATGGTTCACTCACTAAATTCGCAAAAGTAATCAAAATTGCAACATGGCTTTCTCAGGTACAAGAGAGGAGACCTAGCTCCTAAGATACTCTAAAAGAATGTTTTGGATTAAGAAATGGCTCAAAGGCCTGGTCAGCTAACATCTGAGGAGCTATAGTTTGTGTTATATAGTTATTCATGTCATGTAGAAATTTCTATAAACAAAGGAGTAAACATCTCAAATATGTGATGATGTAAATATTTGTATTAAAGAATACTATATACGTTATCTTAGTGATTGAAATGGAAAAGTTGCATTTCAAAGTTTGTAAAGTGTATAATGCCATAATAAATGTGTAAAACTGCTCTAACATGCCATTGTCATAGGGTATGTTATTGGATGTCCTCTGGATGTTTAGCTATATACTTTATAGTAGTGGGGTGTCACAAATTACAAAGTATTAACAATCATAGCATTAAACAATTCTTCCAGAGATGATCTTGAGTTTATAGATGATCTTGAGTTTTGATGGCTTTCTAAAGCTAGGACCTTAGACCTTATATCCTGCAAAATTTGCATTCCATCATGTTGGAATTATAGAGTATTCCGTTGAATTTATAAATTATTCTGTTAAATTTGAATATTACTAGCAGTCATAATATTAAGCAAGTCTTCCAGTGATAGACTTGAGTCATAATAAGAAGCTTCTGGTTTATATGGAAATTGTTGTGTCTTGTATACTATCAAGGAAGTAATTATGTTGATTATCCCATCCATAACTAAAATTAGTATGATCAATCCAAACTTGGTCATAAGATTGGGAATATGAGTTATAGAAAAAATTTCTTTCATCCATGATTTTTTTTAAACACGTAAATACTAAACAAAAGGTGAAAAGATCAAGGAATAAATGTAGAAACCAATTATGAATAAATATATAGAAAACACTAATTAAAATAAGAAAACCAAAGCACCACACTTTCTAATATTGGTGCTGAAATTGGTGTAGCACATCGTAACACTACTCAAAACAACTGGACCTATAACTATGACATTGGTGAGTCTAGGTTGATCCGACAGAGAGTGTTTGGTTAACTTTTGTTATGAACAGTATTGGTTTTTAGGTTTAAGGGTGGTTTGTCAGTTTTCAAATAATAAAATAAAATGAAACTAAAATAAAGAAAAAATAAACATTCTAAAAATGGTCAGAGTGATGCATTCATTAGGGACTCATTGGTTCAGTCACGACCTACACATAGTTAAAAATATTTCATTGAATTATTGTTCTCTTACTTCTCGTAGCAACTGTTAATTGTAGGTTATCAATAAGCTTTGCTAATCTCAGTTTTCCTTTAGGTCCTATTTAATTAATAAGAGCTCGTTAATTAAACCTAACTATCAAACAACCTAGAACAAGCTCTCTAGATTTAATTTGACAACCATATTATGATTTAGGAAAACAGATTAATCAAGGCAATAACCATATAAGCTCAGGTCATTTATCCTAGGTTATGTTATCCCTAATGATTAAAAATAGTTGTCACAAATGAATCTTAACACAACAATTACGGAGAATATTGAAGATTCTAGCAATGGGTTCTTACGAAAAAAATAATCAAATAGAGTATTCAATCATTCCCACATAACACCCAAACATTAAACATAGGACAACATAATCAATCCTTGAGAGAAATAACAATAAAGAATGAGGAAAATGCTTAACCAGGGTTCTTTAGAGTTAATATCACCTCCAAATTGGGTCGAGAAAAGCCTAACTCTCTATAGGTCTCTAAAGGATGAAACATCTGCCCCTTTTTTGCCTCCTAAAACCCTTAAATTGTTTTCTCCAAACTTTCATAACATATGCTGTCAAAATGATGTATTTATACTCAAAACTAGGTTTTCAGGTAAGTTGGCATACTTTTGTGGTGTCTTGGGCATACATGTGAGTCATTGGCATGCACAGTTATGTCAAGCCCATGAAAAATAAGTCATGGTATGACTAATACGCTTATGCCTATGACATTTTATGTCATAGCTGTGAGTCATTTCCAACACTTTTCATCTTGATGTTTTCAACATATACTCATCATCTTTATGATTTTTATTCTCTCCTGTTGTTCTAATCCTTCTCATTCTTGCTTTATGAAGAAAAGTGATGTGATGAACTAAAGTGAATGTATTAACCATTTCATATTATTAAGCACTATTTGCTATGGAAAAATTTCATAATCATTTAACCACATATTAGGAGGTTTGTGCATTAGCATGTCATATATGTGTGAACTTTTTCCTATCATATTGTGTCAGTTTGATTAGGTTGACATTGTGTGAACATTCTTTTGCTTATGTGTGAATTGTGTGAATGTGTCAAACGAAAAGAATTTTATGGAATTATTTTATCTTTAAACATAGTCTTTTAATTTGTAAAGGAGTATTAACATAATAATTTTTTGTTTTTAAGTATCTTTGGATGAATATGCATATTAGTTAGGATATGAAGCCTATTTTGTTCACTTTAGGAACTTTGTTGTATACATCCATTATTAGAAGTCAATTAAATTGGTTAGCATTACTAGTAACCTTTCATGAAAATAATTGACTTAAAAAAATATGTAGGTCAAGTAACAAAAATTATATGTGTTAAATAAATAACTGTTCTGCTGACCCTTTTTATAAATAATTTGATTAAGAATAGAACTGGTAGCCAGTTAAGAATGTAAAATGGCTAAGTAACTGAGGGTATTCATGATCAAATGTTTGTCTTCACATCAAAAGGCTAGAATGGCATTCTAACCAAGCTAAATAATAAAAATATGAGCTAGTTGGGTAACAAGGGGACATCCATAACAAGGTGTTTGCCTTCTCGTCAAAAGACTAGGTTAGCATTAAAGAAAATAGCAAAATGGAGTTTTAATAAATAAAACCTACTGATCTTTGAAAATAACAAAAATGTTCATGAAAGGATACTTAGTGATAGTTACATTTTTGATTAATTACAAATTATAAACAAATGAAGAGGGTGTTAACATTTTGATTGAAACATATATTCAATTCCAATTACCTAACCATGAAAGGAATAAATTAATATTTTGGAACATTTTCAATGGTTGAGGTTTGTGGTTAAATTGATTTTATAAGATTCAATGCCATTGTACTATTACTGGATGTTGTATGAATGTGCACTTATGTGTTTTTTGTTTTATTTGTTTGTTTGAAAAAGTTTAAGTGTGGGGATGTTGATGGGTATAATTCACACTAGGTTTTCCTAGGTGTTTAACATGTTTTTAGGCATTTATTAGATGATTATCATATGTGTAGGCTTAAAATTGTGTTATTATGAGTGCTTTTATGTTCTAACTATTTGTATGATTTAAAACATGATTTCAATCTTAATTTTATGTTTTTTGAGGTGTTTGATGTGTTTGTTAGTGTTGGAAACTAGATCGTCGAAGAACAAGGATGCATAGGGCTAGATGGTCACGATCATGATAGAAAGAAAATTTCTAGGGTCACAAAAATATCGGAAAGAAAGTTTCCATGGTCACAATCGTGACATCATACACTTTCCAGGCATGATTTTTTTTTCATCTAGTTTAGGTTTCGGGAGGTATTTTTGGAATAATCAATGTGGGAAAACCCTTATTACACCCCAACACACTGATACACTATTTAGGGGTGTGAAAGACACAAAAAAAGGCATTAGGTAAAACAAAAAGTGGATCAAACAAGGGAGATCAAAAAGAACATCTAAGAATTCCAACTTTCTAGATCAAGTATCCAAAGGAGTTTTTCTTCTTTTCTTTTAATTATTTCATTATTCTTGATATGTAATCTGAATTCCTAGATGTTAAACAAGTTTATGAAGTTTTAAATTTCAGAATAGGATTTATGTTTTGACATTAATTATTGTTGACTTCAATACATATTCTACTGTTTGTGATAATTGTTCGTGCTTATATTTGACAAAATAAATAGAGTGAGTCAAAAGTAATCAAATTAGATATTGCAATGAGATTTGGTAGTTTAATAGTCCTGCAATTATCAAATTAATAATCATTCGAAGAGAGATCTCATTTGAGAAATTTATTATCTATTAGATATCTTCTTATCTAACTGAAGATGTTACAGAAAGTTTTCTAAATCGAGAGGTTGCAAATCTAGAATTTTTGAATTCATTGAGAGTTAAATCATTAGATCTTGAGAGAGAGTAATCAATACCTTATGAAATTTAGGATCAAGCACATAATTGGATCAACAATAGTGAAAGAATAGTCCTAAGTATTCCATCTTGATAAAATCCTTAATCTTATTGGAAGGTAATTATTGTTTAATTCTTTTTCTTTGTGATATATGTTTAAATTTTGATTCATGTGATATGCTACACTTAGTGATTAATGCCTTAGAAATGCTTATGATATTCACTTTAGCCTATATTTGATTTGAGGTACATTTTGGAAGTAAAGGAGAAAAAGTTACCCAAAAGCATGTTCATTGAAGCCATCTTCTCAATTTTGATTACTCTCCTGATTCATGGAGAATAAAGAAGAAGAAAATTAAAAGCAACAAAAAGAAAAAGAAAAGAAGAGAACCTAAAGAAAATGTAGTCAATATGGCTCACTGCCGTCCAGAAAATTTCATAACCATACAACTTGCATAAATATTGTTACAAAGTAACTCATTCACGTGAATCATGCAAGCTGTCTATTTACTATCCATTTCTAACGTGAATAGCCTAGCTTTGGCTGGACTAAGAAAGGAGAATCAAAAGTGAAGAGGAGTGGGGAGAAAGCTAACTGTCTGTTTCGCTACATTTTAACTAATGTTTTAGGTGTAAAGAAGGTGTTTCTTTTTGGATAGCTAGAGAGTAGCATCATGCCACACTTGTCAAATTTTATTCTTATTGGAAACTTAGCTTTACAAGAGAGAAGCAAGTGGCATGTGTCAAATATGGGCTAAAAGAGAAGAGAAAAATGAGATGGTGTGCATGAATGGGAGGCTTGGAAAATGCAATCCCTGTCCATTTCTAATTTTAATCTAGTTGCCTTATGAGTTTTGAATGTAGCTTTGTAATGAAGTGAGTGAAGCAAGTGTTGGTTAAGTAATAAAAAGAGGGGTTGGAAAAAAAAAGGAGTAAAGGCTACCTCATTTTTAGTTTTAATGTAGCTGTTGAAAGAAAGCATAAGGTGAGTTGTGGGACCGACCAAGGTGAGTATCGAAAGTAAGCTAAAGCAAGAGCTTCTTCATTTGGTCTTCTTTAGCTGTCCAATTTACATGCGTGTAAGGTTGGCTAAAGAAAAAGAGAGGAGAGTAGATAACAGCATTGATAACAACTTCTTCAACATTTTCACTTGGAATTTTAAGGAGAATAATCAAGGCAGCTACAATTGGGACAACAACTATTCTCCTCCATTCCTTCTTTACTTTTCAACAGCAATGGAGGATACAAAGGCTAATTCTTAGAGGCCATATCTAGAGATGGAATGTTATAATTCTTGTAGCTTGTATATGAAGATGGAAGGCTAACTTTTTGATACCGATTCAATGGGAATATTGATGCCAAGACATGGTTAAGCTATTTCATCCTATTAACATTGTAATTTCTTTTTGGATTGTTATGTTGTTTGTGTTGATTAGATGAAGTTTTAGATGGATTATCTTAATATGTTATTTTCATTGTTCTATTTCGATCCTATTGCTATAATATTGAATGTAATTACTAATTGCTGCATTTGATGTTTATTAGTAGCATCTAATGGATCCCATATCATTAGGAACAACATAACTTAGGTTAGATAACCTGAACGTGTAAGGTTACTGCTTATATTGATCATTTTCCACATTGTAATGTGCCTACCGAATTGAATCTAATGATTGTATCCTAGGTTATTCTGTAGTTAGGTTTAATTAATGATCATATCTTAATTAAGCACAACTTAAGTGAAAACCTATTGGATTGCTTATAGCTCCGGCATGTATAATACACAGTGGAATGGACCATAGAAATTTGGGTCTTGAGCCTTGGTTAATCAAAATTTCACAATAAGAAGTGTGTGGAATTACCTCTTGAAGCATGCGGATTGGGATTCTTTCAGATATCTTGACACTGCAGCTCATAAACATCCTCTATCAATATCCAAACGGGGATGAACGATTCGGGCAGCGATTAGTATGTGCTAGCACGTTCTCAAACATTTTAAAACACCGCACAGCTTTTCTCTCAAGGAAAAGGGATGAGTGGCTAGGTGGCCAGGTTTTTTGTGCCTCTTCTAATGAGACATAATCCCTCTATTTATAAAGAAGCCCTTATCTCTATTCCTAGTAGGAATAGAACATTCATATTTTAAGAGGAATAGAATATCATAATCCTAAACCTATTAGGAATAAGAATATCATAATCCTAAACCCATTAGGATTATGGAAGCCCATAAGTTTGTACCCATATTATATCTCATATAATAAAACCTCGACAGCTTAATTCAATCCAACCCAATAAATATATCTATATTTATTCAGTGCCTAATAAATTAGGTGATTGAGCCCAAGTTTATTACATAAATTGGCGACATTTTCATGAATTTTGCTATACTTTTTGACTCCTATCTCTAGCCTTTGTGCTTAAATTGATTCTTGAGTGTGTGCTTTTATTTTATGCAATTTTAAGGTAACAATTGTTACAAATCAATATTCATTGCACTAATTAATTTTATGAGAATAACTGATACTATAAACTACCATTTTTTTTTATTGTAGGAGACTCAAGGAAAAGGAAGTCAAGAAGAAGATGTTGAATGAAAGAAGGCTGAAGTGAAGTAAATGAGAGAATGAGGCGCAACAAGAAATTTGCCGTGGTGAAGTGGATCTGTCGCTGCGGTGAAACACACAGAATCCAGGTTGAACTTTCGGGAAAAGTTCACTGCAGCGAAGATTAATTATTTCACCGTGTTGAAGGAACCAGTAACAAAAGAAAACCTTTTGAGAAAAGTTCGCCACGGCGAAAAACATTTGTCACCGTGGCAAACCTTTGAAAACCCGGACCAATTTCGAAAAAATCACCCACTGTGCAACCCAACCTAGCATCCTTCATTTAAAAACCTACCAAATTAGGTTGTAGCCGACAAGACAAGACAAGAAAAGAAAAACATAAAACATTTTTTAATATGTTTACAGAGGATGGATACACACACTCACGGGTCTTCCTCTCCACTTGACCGTCATCAATCACTTATTTCCATTTTTCTATCACAACATTCATTATCTACTGCTACTTCTATGGACACTCTTAGTGGGTTTCCGGTTTTGAGTTCTCCTGAAGCAATGCTTGGCTAAGCACCATTTCCTTTTGAAGACGTAGCAATGGCTTGAGTTCAATGGGCTTCAAAGGGGAGTAGTTTGTTCATATTTACCTACATTGTTGTGAACTCCTTAGTTAGGATTTATGCTTTGTAGTTGGATTTTCTTGATTATAGTTTAATCAAGTGTTGAACAATGTATTGTGTTATGGGGTTTGTTGATGTAGAACTTAGAGCTTGAATATATGAAGTCTCATATATGTCATTTCGTGATTTTGTTAATTTTCTTTTATCTACCTAGTTGTGTTTGATATTGAGATGATACTTGATCACCAAATTCAACATTAGCCTTAACTTACCCTTGGCACTCACTAAGATGCATTCAACAAGGTTTTAAGAAATGGAGTTCATTGATTAAAACCTTACACTTAAAGAGCTCTTTAAGGTTTATCATTTGGAAACTTAGTGGTTTTTACTACGTGGATCAAAATGGCGCAAGTGAGCAAGATAGTGAGAGCAACCTTGTGGAAGGAGTGAATATGGCTGAGAACCCAACTTTTCACTAAAACCCTAACTTTCATGTTAACCAACCTAGGAATGGTGATAATGGAGGTAATGGGGAGCATGAGAGAGTAGGTGAAAATAACAAGAATCAAAGGAGAAGGACTATTAGGGAAGCAACAACTTCTGATGTGAATTAAGACCCATTTACTGCTACTTGTCCTAACCTTGATGTTAATTTGAAGTTAAGGGATTACTTATTAATTCTCTTCTTAAATTTCATGGCTTGACAGGAGAGGATCCCTACTTGCATTTGCAATCCTTGTCCATGATTTGTCAGAGTATGAAACCAGTGGGAGCTTCACTTGATCAAGTGCTATGGAAGGTTTTTCACCTATCTCTGGAAGGAAAAGCAAGAGAGTGGTACATGAGTCTTCCAAGGCATGTGGCGAATGCCTACCATAGTTGGGCCAATCTAAGGAAGGCTTTCTTGGAAAAGTACTTTCTAACTTCCCGCACTTCATCGATGAGGAAGGAGATTTACTTAGTATGCTAGGATTATGATGAGCCTCTTTATGACTACAGGAACCGCTTCCAAGATTTGTTATCTAGATGTCACGACCATCAAATACCGGTTGAATATTTAGTGTAATATTTCTATGATGGATTGAAAATTCAAGACAAAGGTATGTTAGATGCAGCATCAGGAGGTTCATTGATTGATCTTACAGCTTCGGAAGCATGGGATTTGATCAAGAAGATGGCTCTAAATTGTCAATATTATAGTGTGAGAGAGACCTGAGGAGTGCATGAGTTCGGTATCACAACAGCCCAATCTAAAAGAATGGAGAGTTTGGAGTCAAAAGTTGACTCTTTGGAGAGCAGAGTGACATCACAATTATCCTTCATCATTTCCAAGCTGAAGAATATGAATGTTCATCACACAACATCTTCTATGGATCTCACAGCACCTAGCTGTGATACAGTGATGCACATATCCAGTGTTTTCCCCAATCAGTTTGAAGAAGTGTTTGCAATGTATCTGGGTTGACCAAATCAAAAATAGGACCCCTACTTTAACACTCATAATGAGGGATGGAAGGCCTACCCTAGATTTAGTTGGAGTAATGAAGAGGGACGGGTTCAAAACAGATTTCAACAAGGTGGAGGAGTTGGTACTTCCACTAACCAGTTCCCCATCCAACAACAAATCATGAGTGTCCCACCTAAGGAAAATACCAACCAACTGCTGCAAAATATGATGACTTTGATGAAGGAAGAGTGAAATTCAAACAATAATTAATTTAATGCCATTGTTTCTTTGATTCAGCAAGATTCTTCAAAGAATGCTGCTCAGTTCAATGCCTTGGAAAAGAGAATGGAGCAATGGGAGACAAAAGCGGAGAAAATCAACTCTTTTGTCACTCAATTTTCCAACAACATGAGTGAGAACCAAGAAAGAAGCAGTGGAATCATTCCTTCAAATACTGTGATGAACCTAAAAAGTTTAAATGCAATTGCTCTCCGAAGTGGGAAACAAGTAAGGTTTAATCATCAGGAGGATGAAGAATGTGATGAGGAGATTGATAGTGGAGAATTGCCTTTACCAAAGAACAACATCAATCATTCTAAAAGCTCCAAGGAAAAAGTACTTTTGAATGAAAGGAAGTCTAAATCAAAGAACAAAGGAGCTATTTCAGAAAGTTCCAAGGAAAAAGCACCAACATATGATTATGGGGAATCAAGCAAGCATGAAGCCCAAGGTAAGGAGGTAAACCTTCAAGACCTCCCTTTTCCTAATTCATATTTAATAAGCAATCATATGACTGGCATTAAGCATGAGAAAGATATCATTGATTTGTTTGGAAAAGTTGAAGTCAACGTCCCTTTGCTTGACTTAGAGAAAATGGCTCTGGCCTATGCTAAATATCTTAAGGACTTCTGCACAAACAAAAGGAAGTTTAGGCCCAATGAGAGAGTCCAAGTGAGCTCAAATGTCTCAGCCCTATTTAAACCCCAAATACTCGTCAAGTGTCAAGACCCTGGATCTTTCACCATTCCGTGCACAACAGAAAAAGATACCATAGGAAGGGCCTTGTTAGATTTGGTGGTAGCAATCAATGCAATGCCTAAGTCTGTTCATCAATCATTAGGAGTTAAGAGGCTAAAGCGCACATCTATCGTGTTACAACTGGCTGATAGATCTTTTAGGCATCTAGTGGGGATTATAGAGGAAATTTTGATCCAGATCAAGGGTTTAGTTTTTCCTACTGATTTTTATGTGCTTGATATGTCTTCTGAAGTTGTGCAGGATACATCTTTGAATCCCTTCTTAAGGATTGCTAGTACTATGACTAGCAAGAAAGAAGGTAAGATCACCATGGAGGTAGGAGATCAACAGGTGAGCTTTAATATGCATGAGGCTATGAAACACTCCTATGAGGACTATTCCCTCCTAGGAGCGAACATGATTGACGTTGTTGTTGATGATGCCTGCGCTGAGTTTGAACTGGCAATGAACCCATTAACTAATGATTCCTCGGAGGAACTATTTTTTGCTGATGTTTCAGGCGAACTGCAGAGTGTGGACGTTAGCACAGAAGTGGGAAGTGGTCAAGTTACCTCGCCATGACATGGCTATGAGCCAAAAGTCCCCCAGGAGTTGAAAGATCCACCATAAGCAATAGGTTGTTTCTCTTCCTTCATTTACAATGTTCTTCTGCTTTATGATTCAAGATAACATTGTTATGCATGAGTATGTTGACTAAGTGTGGGGGAGAAACTACTTTAGTAGGATTAGGTTTAGTTTTTAGTAGGACTTAGGCTTAGTTGTTTTATTTCAAAAATTCATATTCCCTTTGAATTCTGTGTTTTAGTAGATGCATAACACATTTTCTATGATAGAGGAAATTGGTGTAGATGATGAATTGCATTTCATTTAAATGATGATTAAGGACTTACATATGAGCTAAGTATCCAGTCAGAAAGTGTCATGTCTTTTCTTCTTTGTCTTTTGGGAAAACTTCGCCATGGCAAACTCTTTATTCGCTTAATTTTTCCGCCACGGTGAACACCGTATGCAGCCTTCGTCGCGGCGTACATTAATTTTTTTTCCACGATGAAAGACCTTTCAACACCAAACCTCCGAGGGATATTTTCCTTTTACCCTTGATGTTTTTCTAACCTTTCAGCTACCCTCTGTCTTTTTTGTCATTTCCCTTCCCCCTCTTCTTCAACTTACCGCCCTCTTCTCCCTCTTTTATTTTCATCTTTCACTCACACTTCTCCGCGACCATTACCTTGCAACATCACCCTTTGTTCTCATCCTCCTTCAGCCATTTCGTATATGTGGTTGGTGTCTGCGTCTCCTCCCTCCTTTTCGTAAGTTTTCCCACTTTTGTTTTGTTTTTTCTTTGCTTAATTTCTGTTGTTAGGGTTCGTTCACTGCGGCGAAACCAATTCTTTCACTGTGGCGTGGCGAGACTAACATGCTTCGTTGCGGTGAAGAAAGGTCAAGCTTCGCTGCGGCGAGGAAACCTTTCTTCACCGCTACCTGAAAAGTGCAGTCTTCACCGTGGCAAAAGACCAAGATTATGCCTCAAACTAAGAACCCTACTCATAACTCCCCCTACCCCCTCTAGCTCCTTCGCTTCCTCCCATCATTCAGGTTCCACCCAATCCTCCCATCCTTCCACATCCTCCCACCCCACCCATTCCACATCCTACCGCCCCTCCCAATTCCCACCTCACTTTGATCTTCTCGCTGACTCTGATTATTCTGACCTAGCCACAAAAGTAGATGCTAGGCCTTTCCATAGGGAGCAACCCTTTCCCTTAACTCCCTATAACAATCCTTTTGTTCACCAACTGGTCCAATCCCATCTCATGGGCTTAGTCCAACCTCAGGACTAGGGAAATGAGAAATTTGTTTGACACTTTTACACCTATACCTGCCTCCACAACATCATGGCCATTCATTTCTATGGTGTAATAGTTCCTTCCTCTTTTACCACCGACCAAATCTGCAAACACTACAATCTTCCTCCCATCTTCCACTGCCATTACTCCTAACTCATCCACCATTATCCTTGGGATGATGTCATTTATACCCTCTATCCAAAGGGTACCGAGTGGCATCAACCCTACATTTATCAATGCTACCTCAAGTGTTTTGATCTCCGCCCTGAAGCTCATCCTTGGCTTCATCTTGTTAGCAATAACATCATTCCCATCTCCCATCTCACCTACATCACCCAACAGCAAGCTTTATACTTATACCTTCTTTCGGTTGGCCACCCGATCGACAAAACCCATGCCATTGCTTCCGCCCTCCACGATTCCATCACGACAGCCAAGCTGATCGGAGATATCGGTGGAGGATGGATGTGTTGCTTGCCCAGCACCTGCATTTTCAGCTTCCTTCTGATGAAAATGACCCACTTCTTGGTGCTGGCCCGTCAGGAGCAGCTCCGGCTGATGCTGGGGATAATCACTCGGTGGACTAGTTCGAGTGTTTTTTTTTGTAATGTCTGACTTTTTTCACACCATTTGTATCTACTTTGTTTTGTTCTTTCCATTTGTTGTTCATGCGCCTTTCCCTTTCACTTCCTTTATTTCTATCCATTGTTCTTGTGTTTTGATTACTTCATATTGAGGACAATACGATGTTTAAGTGTGGGGGAGGTTTTCCCATCTTATAGCTCTTGTTTCTGCTTCATTTTGGCCATTTAAATGTTCAAAATTTTAAAAACTTGGTGATTATGGCAAAACTTTAGTTTCTAATGATTTTCGTCACGGTGAACTCATTCTTCATTGTGACTATATGTATGATTTTCGCTGTGGCGAACTTTGGTTTCACCATGGCGCAATATTTTAAAGAAGTGATGTTTTTTAATTTTGCCTCCATTAAAAACTTCTCCCTAATTAGATTCTCGTCACTCTTGTATCTCAAAACTTTTATAAGTGTTAAAGTGATTCTTGAGTTTTTGAAAATATCTCCCATTCTTTAAATGATAGTCAGTTTTTAGCTAATTTCATTTTCAATGTTTTCAACACAAAGCAAGTGAAAGTATGCTGACAAAGTAGCACTTTATGTTCTTAAAACTTGAGATTGTTCATTGAGATATTAACCTTATTGGAAGGATATTTGGGCCTGAATTTTCCAATTTTTTGTGTATCTGCTTGTTTCATATCACTCTAAAACTTGTTTCAATTCTTAATCAAAGCTTTATGAACTAGAATTTTGTTAATATGATAGAAGCATTCTTTCACAACCCTTTGACCCGAGCACCATCCCATAAACACCTATCCATTGCTAGCCCCTTGAGCCATAATTTATGAGCACATGCACTCATCTTTATATGGTGTCAATAGTTTATTTTGTATTTTCTTATAGTTATTTCAAGAAATTGGTTTTAAAAAAAACCTGAAAAACAATACACGCACATATATATATATATATATATGTTCTCAATAGACCATTTTTCCCATTAAAAAAAAAGTTATCATTTGTGTAAATATTATCTTACTGTTGACATTTATTTCATAATTATGGTGCATGCGCTCATACTTGTTTCTTCTTTTGTTTATTCCATCCATTTCATCTAGCCTTTTGTGCATTACAATCTTGAAAAGTCCTTTTGATTTTTGAATTCGTAGTTCTTGTAGTGGAGAAGTAGAACTATTACAAGCTTATGGTAGAGAATGGACAAAGTAGATTTTTAGAGCGAAATTATCCCGAAACAAGTGAGATGAGAGCAAACACCTTACCTTGAGTGAAATCTCTTTTGCTCTCTCAGATTAATTTCTTATGGTGTTTATTTTCTTAGCATTCTTTCAGTCTGCTTGGATCGATTTATGAGAAAGTGATTTTTTCCAATTTCTGACTTTTATTTTAAGCATGGTCAGAATTTTTCTTTTGCACTTGTGTCTCTTTAACTCTTATAAACTTTGTCCAGTAGTACAAAGGTTTAAATGTGGGGGAATTTGTTTAAGCCTAAGTTTATTACATAAATTGGCGACATTTTCATGACTTTTCCTATATGTTTTGACTCCTATCCCTAGCCTTTGTGTTTAAATTGATTCTTGAGTGTGTGCTTTTATTTTATGTAGTTTGAAGGTAAAAATTATTACAAATCAGTATTCATTGCACTAATTAATTTTCTGAAAACAATTGATACTGCAAACTACCATTTTTTTTAAATTTTAGGAGACTCAAAGAAAAGGAAGTCTATAAGAAGATGTGGAATGAAAGAAGGTTGAAGTGAAGTCAATGAGAGAATGAGGCGCAACATGAAGTTTGCCACGGTGAAACACACAGAATCCAGGCTAAACTTTCGGGAAAAGTTCACCACGGTGAAGGAGCCAGCAACCAAGCAAAACCTTTCGGGAAAAGTTCGTCGCGACGAACCTTCAAAAACTTGGACCAATTTCAAAAAAAATCACCCACTGTGTGACCTGACCCAGTATCCTTCGTTTAAAAACCTACCAAATTAGGATGTAGCCGACAAGATAGGACAAGAAAAGGAAAAAAAGAACATAATTTTTAATAAGCTTACAAAGGATACACACACTCACGGCTCTTCCTCTCCACTTGACCATCATCAATCACTTCTTTCCATTTTTCTATTGCCACATTCATTTTCTACTGCCGTTGTCATGGATGCTCTTGGTGGGTTTCCAGTAGTGAGTTCTCCTAAAGCAATGCTTGGATAAGCACCATTTCCTCTTGAGGATGTAGCAATGGCTTGAGTTCAATAGGCTTCAAAGGGGAGTAGTTTGTTCATATTTAACTACATTATTATGAACTCCTGAGTTAGGATTTATGCTTTGTGGTTGGATTTTCTTGATTATAATTTAATCAAGTGTTGAACAATGTATTATGATAATGGGTTTGTTGATGTAGAACTTGGAGCTTGAATATATGAAGTCTCATATATATCATTTAGTGATTTTGTTAATTCTATTTTATCTACCTAGTTGTGTTTGATATTGAGATGATATTTGATCACCAAATTGACCATTGGCATTAACTTACCGTTGGCACTCACTAAGAATTGTTAAACAAGGTTTTAAGAAATGTAGTTCATTGATTAAAACCGGGGACTTAAAGAGTTCTTTAAGGTTTATTATTTGGAAATTTAGTGATTTTTACTCCCACAAAGATTTATTTTGAACTATGATAGCCAAAGTTCATTTTGTCAATAGGATTTTATCATATTTGATCATTATTTTAACCTTCGATTTCTTATTCCCAAAAATCCAAAAATATTTTTTTACGCACTTCCCTTTTAATAAGTTTAATTTTTTTAGTTCTCTAAAGAACCAATTTAGCTGCATTTCATGAAATTTAGGCTAGCTTAGATCCATTGCATTAGGTTCCAATTAAGTGAGATGACCCAAGGTTACATTCTGTATTGCAATCCTTGGAATTCAATTTTTGATTAGACCTCCAAGGGTAAAATCGAAAGATGAAGCTGATCATTAGGCCTAAGGCAATAAGCCCAAATCACATCGCTCTTTGTGTGTGACCCTGTAGGCTCATTTGATGTTGGCAATGGGCTTGATCACACTTCAAGGCCTATAAGTCATAAGTGGCTTCTAGTAAGACATTATGTCTACCCAAATCAAATGAGGATCAGTAATCTGATTTAACTTGTAACCATGGTTACAAACTCAGTCCTTTTGTAACATGATATCGAGATTAATCATAAGGTATGGTACATGTTAAGCTTTGATTAATCATAGGTTCTTGGTTCCCAAGTTGACTTCTATAACAAATGACATTAATGACTCTTCATCAATTCTGAGCACAGACATGCATTTCTTCAGTCAAACTTGTCAAAAGGCCCAAATGATATGTCTCTCATTTAAGAGAGGTACAAATCCCATCTATGTCATTCACATCCCTCTATATGATTCATTTAATGTCCAACATAAGACTACTTATTATCTGGTTAAAGATAACTTAGTCTAATTTCAAAACATTGAATTCCTCATATAGGGAACCATGATGACTTCAGGTCAAAGGACTAAAGTCAAACCATATTGAGAATCACTAATAACATGAAATCATTTAGTGTTTTCTTCATGAGTCGATCCAATATTTGTTCTCTAACATATATCTATGTATCTGATTTGATAAATTATATCTATGGTTAGTAAAACATAATCATCAATTAAAACATATACTAGCCTTAATTCATTATTGTTGCACGAATGATGATCAACCAGGGATAGTTTAGAATAATATTATAATGCTTATGATTTTACTATCAAGTCACATATTTGATGAAATAAGCCTAATACTATTCATGGAATGTAAATCACATTACATAAACAATCTATATGCATATAAAAAAGAATACCTCATAATATATAAATAATAAGTCAGAACTTCAGTACAAAAATCACATAGGACCCTTGGCCTAGAGCACACTACTAACAAAATCATAGTGTTATATTAGTCTTATATCAATAGTCCTAAGAGAGTTGTAAAAATGTTAGGATAATGAAATATGTTTGATCTTATTTAGGATGAGATTGAATTTAGAACCGAACGTAACCGAACCTTACTTATATTCAACACTTTAATCATTTTTGTTGTTTGCTTTAATTAGTTTTCGATAGCTTACTTTGATTTTATTTTCTAAATTGATTAAAATCCAAAAATCTACCTCTTATATGTTCCTTGAATTAATTAATTTTGTTATGGACATTAACTGAACATTTCCTATAGATTCGATTTTGGTTCACCATAACCATAAATTTTAGTGTGTTGAGTTAAGTAAATGTTGCAGTGCACTTAACATGTTTTGTCACCTTGTTTTATTATTTTTTTTCAATTTCTACTATTTATTTTTATTCAAATCAACTTCTTGTTACCTTAGACATAGTTAGGATTTAAATTGTTAACCTTACATAATCGTCGTGGAAACGAAAACTTTATATACTATATGATTCAATTTGTATACTTCTGGTGTATTGAAGGTTTTTTAGATATAAAAATGGCTCGATAAAAACCCTAACCTCGAGCCACATACACTAAAAATAAAAACAAAAAATTCCATAAAACTGAACCTATCTATAGTAACATTGGACTCAACATAATTCCCACTATTGAATGGACATAGGATATGAACCCCAAAACAACTTGATATTCAGTGGTTGGAGACTCTGACCATCTGAGAAAACTTAAGTACATTAAATCAAACTTAGAAGAAACTATTTGTGCTTCATTGGAAGTACTGAAAAAGGGTACATCAAAATGGAACTCTTTCTTGTAAAAGAGCTAGCTTTCCTTGTAGTGAATAGATGGGCTAATATAGCATAGAGAAATATAGGATTGATTAGTGTGATGGGGAATGAAGATGAATTATTCATTTTTAAGTTTGACATAAACGAGAATTTATAAAAAAAGTAGTTAAAGTTAGCCCTTGGATATCCCTTGACATATCCAAGGCCATCCTATTTTTGTTGAAAAAGTGACAACTAAGAGTGACAATGGATAGGAAGAGGCTCGATACAATACCACTTTGGGTGAATTTCACAAGGTCCCCCTAGAGTATTTGGCCGTAGAGGGTATAAGTTATATTATGAGTAAGGAAGGCAAGCTTTTAGGAATGGATGAGAATAAAACCTTAATGATAATAGTAGGATTTGCTATAGTTTGTATAGATGTTAATATCATTAAACAATAACCCAAAAATTTAAAGATAATGGAAGACGGAAAATTGGTAGAGAATACTTTGACAGTTTTATAAATATAAAAAATAAGAAAAAGGGATGATAAGGAGTGAAGGGTGAAAGTAAAGTAGGAAGATGCAAAGGAAAAAGATGAAGAAGCAGAAAAGATGAAGAACTATATAGAAAATAGGGAATACACAATGTAGCAAAGTGAAATTGATAAAGGGAGAAGAAGCAACCATTAGGAAAAGAGGCCTTGAATGAATTACCAGAGGAGGAGGAAGTTGTAGAGTAAGAGCAAGATGAAGGCATAAAAGCACTACTATGGGAGAGAGGGGGAACATTAGAAGTAGAAGCAAACCTAACAGCAACCCCATTAGGGATGGAAGGAAGTTTAGGGCAAAAAGATCAAAGGAAAAGAAGAAATGATAAAGGAGTAATTTGGAATATTAAGGTCTAAAATAGCATGAATAACCAACTTGTTATAAAGGAGTATATCAAGAATAACAAGGTTGATTTTGTTGGTCTGTTAAAGACCAAAAGAAAGGAGGAGAATTTGAAGAAGTTCAAACCATTATTGGAAAAGAATAAAAGATGATATCAAATCATTCAACTCATTTGAATGAGAGAGTGTTATTTTTTTTTTCGATTCTTCAAAGATTGAAGCGACCAACTGGAAAAGTACGGATCAAATGATACATTATGTTATAAGGATAAAGAATGTTAGTAGAAGCATAGTAATATTAGCAGTGTATGCTGCCAATTTTAGTTTCCAAAAACATTCCTTTGGGAGGATAGTATCATAAATAATAGAAATATGAAGTTACCTTAGACTATTATAAGGGATTTTAATTGCACTTTGTACTGAAATGAAGTTTTGGGTGGTAAGAGATGGACTCAACATAATGCAATAAAATTACAGAAGCTGATTTTTACAACTAGATTGGTAGATCTTAAGGGAATAAGGAATTTGTACACATGGAATAATAAGTATTCAAGGGGGTAGTTTCTTATAAAATAACTTGATCGATGTTTGGTTAATGTCAAATGGATGCAAAACTACCTAGTAAGTATAGTGAGTTATAAAGATCCAACAATGTGAAATCACTACCTGATACTGATCAATCTAGCACGTTAAGAAACAACTAAGAAGAGCGCATTTAGGGTGTTTAACCACTTAATAAGTCACCCAAATTTCGAAATAGCAGTGAGGGAGGGGATGATAATAAGGGTAAATGGAACAGTGGCATACACGTTAATAACAAAGATAAAGGAAGGAAAGAAAAGGATAAAACTCTCGGTAGAAGTAATCAAATAATAGGCTAAGAGGAGAAGCTAGGAATCTTGAAGATGTTTCAGGAATGACAGAAAAATATAATGCAAAAACTAGAAGATCAAATATTGAGACAAGAACAAGCTAAATTGATTAGAAAAATACAATAATGCATTGGAAAGCTATGAAACCAGAAAAAAGTCCAAGATGGTGTGGAAGGTGAGAGACAATCCAGATATTACATGTCTTTGATTAAAGCAAGGTGAAATAAGAATAACATCAAGGTGTTGTTGGATGAAAACGGAACGTAAGTCTAAGGCTAGAAGAAATTGAGGAATTCATTTACAAACATTTTACTATGCAATTTGAGCAAAGTGGGAATATTAAAACAATTCCAAAACAATCTAAAAATGATCAAAAAATTTCATAATAAGAAAAAGAAGAATTAATAAGGGGAGTGAAATGAAGAAATTAGGAAAGCCCTATTCTCAATGAATCTAGACAAAGCACCTAGACCAGATGGTTCAATGGGAGTTTTTACGAAGTAAACTGATAGTTATTAAAGGAGGAGGTGATTGAAGCAATTAAAGAATTCTTTTAGAGAGGCAGAATACTGTAGGAATGGAACAAAACTTATGTATGTCTTATTCCCAATCTCACTAATATAAGCAAGATGGAGGAGTATAGACCCATAGCTTGTTATAATGTCCTTTACAAGCTAATCATATAAATCATTACAAATAGGCTAAAGAATAGCTTAAAGAGCATCATTAATCCCTTCTAGAGTGTCTTTATTAGAATTGGAAATAACATTTTTCTTTGCCAAGAATTGTTAAAAGGGTACAACACCAAGTCAAGCAGGAGGAATTGTATAATTAAAGTGGATTTGCTATGACTTAAGACACAATTAATTACAATTATCTACGAAGCACTCCCAAAGTAGCAAGTTACCCAAGGAAGTTCATACAATGGGGAACCAACCAATTTAATAAAACTAAAGAAAGGCCTCAGACAAGGGAACATGATATCCTTTTACTCATTTAAACTATGAATAAAGGTTATCAACTATATTGGAGGGGAAAAACAATACACAACCAAGAGTTTCAATACCTTCTAGCCTACAAAGGTATTAAGCTAACTCTCCTTGGTTTTTCATATGATTTTCTTTTATTTTGCATAGAACACAAGCACTCCATTATCACATTTCTTCAAGCTATAGAGGAGCTCAAAGAAATATCTAGATTAAGGGGCAACCTAAATGGGAGTAGCTTCTATCTGTTAGTGAATCAAATCTAAAAACAACCTCAAGGGTATTGAAATGGGAATGAAGCAAGGTTCCATGGCCTTCAAGTACTTGGTAGTACCAACCTCAGTAAAATGGTTATCAACAACTAATTGCAAGAAATTGAAGAAGTTTCAAAGAAAATTAGTCAATGGTGTAATAAATTCCTCATCTATGGATCAAGACTGCAGCTTGTTCAAACTATACTAAAGTACTTACCAAACTACTAGATCATCCATGTAGCACTCCCAATGAACATCCTAAAGGAAATTGATAAAATGCTTGAGGACTTTATATGGAATGGACCTAGCTCAAGTAACAAGAAAGCTAAAGTAAGATGGGACTTGTTGTGTTAATGTAAAAACCATGGGGGTTTGGGAATGTGTTCAGCTGCATTGTAGAACAAGATTAGCCTAGCAAAGAAGTTGTGGAGGTTATCTAGTCAAAAGGAAGAATTGTGGGTAAAAGTGGGTGCATACACATAAGAGGAAATAACATGTGGAACTTGAGGCTAAAACAAACATGATCTGTTACCTAAAGCAAATCCTAGAAACTAGAAAGTGGATGCATGAATTGATTAAAGGCATCATAGGGAATGGGGAAAACATATCTTTCTACTTTAATAACTATCATAAAAAAGACCTCTGTACAGGGTAGAGGAATTACAACATCTCAAACCAGTGATTAGTTCAAACACAAAAGTTAGTAGATTCATCAGTGATAACCAGTGTTGGTGGCCTTTGCACAATAGTAAAGAAGTGGAAGTTCTAATGAATAATATGCCAATCTATCAAACAACTAAGAAAGATGGGATAAAGTGGAGTGAGTAGCACTAAGAATTTTAGCAGAAAAACTAGTAGAAACTATCTGTAGGAGGATTAAATAAAAAGAGTTAAATGGAAGAACATAGTTTAGGAAGCTAACATCCTATTAACATATGCCTTTATCCTCTATCAGGGAGTAATAGGGAGACTAGACATGAAGGATATAATGAAGTTCAATAGAGAGAATCTAACTGTGAATTATGTAAGAGCTACTTATGCAAGAAAAAATTGAGAAGATGAACATATATATTTCCTACAGTGTAACAAGAATGAAATTTTCTTGTTCTTTTTGTAAAACATTGAAGTGTAACCTATCAATGTTATAGAATTTTCTTTTCAATACACTTTATTAATTTTAAAGAAAAAACAAGGTTAGTACTGGAGGAAGACAAGTAAGAGGCTCTTAAGAGGAGAATATAAAGAGCTTATAGGGAGTGAGCCCCTTTAAATGGGCAATCATCATTGACAAAAAGAAAGTAAGATAGAAACTTGCTAATGAAATATCTAATAGATCTAAATAGGATGGATCAAGTATGCTTAGGAAAGTTCATATGGAATTCATGAGAACTGAACTAAGGAAGGTGTTGATAGTAGTGAAAATGGAAATTCTCAAAGCTTGCACGTCAAAGAAATATCTCTTAATAAGGGCATTCATTAGTAGGATTCTTATAACACTTCAGAAGGATAACATAATATCTCCAACAATGATGGTCTATAGATGTTGGGGTGGCATGGATTCATGCATCACATGCACGAAAATGTAGTGGAAGTGTCGAAATCTAAATTCCAACCACATGATAACCCTATAAATCTAGAGACACACATGCATGCATAGACAGATCATAAGAACATAAAATTTAAACATCTGTACCTTTTGCTCTCCTACTTTCTTGATTCTTTTTCTTGTTTAGGTTATAAAAAACACCAAATCCTTCCTTGATCATCCAAGAACATGCAAAGAGGAAGAAGAAGCAGTGTCTAAGGGTGGTTAGAATGCAAACTTGATGAGTTATAGTAGATGTTCATATGGAGAGATAGATCAAGAATATCTTACATGTAAATAAATTTATACAACAATTACATAAGTTACATTATGAAGATTCAAGACCACTTCTCTTTCTCTCTCGAACTCTTCTAGACCATTTATCCTCTCACTTGAGTGTGTAAAAACTTGTTAGACCTCTTGTACATAAGTGAAGAACTCACTTATGTACACCAGTTGAGCCTTCGGTAACAATCGTGTCCTATGAGCCACGATCATGGCCTACCTAATTGACAGACTTGCCTTCTGGGTCATGAACGTGGCCTACTTAAAACCAACCATACATACTTCATTTTTCATTTAATCTTTTATACATTTGACTCTTAGATTCTTGATTATTTTGGGCACCTGATTAACTCTTAATCCAAGAAATCATAGATCGGTTCATGCCGCTTGAATTAACTCTTAATTTAATCAAATCATGAAAGGTTTTATGATGCCAATTTACTAAAATATAAGTGGATTAATACACTAGATCTTTGATAATTAATTCTCTAACTTATGAACCTTTACATAGACAATTATTGTGCAATTCGTCCTTTCACCATACCATACCCCACTTGGTTTAGAGTATGGGCTATGTGTCAACTCCCACTAGACTGATAGTGTCATATCTAGTCTAGGTGATATTAGTTCTTATCTTGGGATCTCATTACTCTATATATTATTGAAGACTCTCTTCATGACACATAACTACTTTGGGCAAAGACTTCTGAGTAATGACCCCAATAATAGGTCATGGGTATCATCTCCTTCTATTAGGAGTGGTGAATCCTTTATTGGCTACCCAATTACCTTCAAATATCAATCGCTGTACCTAATCATCACCTTATGAGTGACCTTTTCCTGAGGTAAAAAGGAATGATGTCAAAACACAATACCAGTATCTAAGGCATCCTTGAGTACCTTAAGTATAAGGATATTTACACTATTGCTTTAATGAGATTAGTCATTGACATTTGATTGATCATCCATATGATAGTCTCATAGTAGGTCATCCGATGTACTTACTACTCTTAGTAAGCATCCATACGTTAACTCTGAACATCTCATGCTTATAGTTTGTGAGATCCACTACTTGATCAAATCAAGGAATATAACATGTGCTAGTCTATCTGGATTAATAATTCCTATCTCATTAATCTTATGACTAGGGATTATTTAGATACTAACATAATTTCATATGATAGGAATCTTATTATCATGATCTCATCATAATATCCTTTATGGTATTTTTTATATCATGAACTTCATTAATTCGATTTAAGATTGACATCAATATATATATAAATGAACATCAAATTAATGAAAATTTTGTTTTACTTTATTAATCAAAATAAAGTTTGTACAAAAGTGTTAAAGGTGATTGCCTATAAAGCACTAATCTAACAAACTCCAGCTTTCATTAAAGCCAATCACCTTTGTATCTAATACTATAGGTGAGTACACTATAATCAATTTTCATTTAAGGAAATGACTTAGTCAAAGGATCAGCGATGTTCTAATTTGTAAGCACTCTCTCTATCTTCATATCACCTCTTTCAATTATCTCCTTGATCAAGTGATATCTCTTGAGTACATTCATGGAACTCTGTTGAAACCTTAGTTAATTGGCTTAAGCAATAGGCCCATTTTTGTCATAGTATAATAGCATCGGGTAATGCTCTTAACCACTCTAAGTTCTATAACAAACTTTTTGATCCAAGAAGCTTCTTTTGCCACTTCCATAATTGCAGTGTACTCTGACTCGGTCGTTAAATCTGTATTATCTCTTTTTTGGAATTCTTCCAATTAGCTACTCCACCATTCAGTGTGAAAACATAACCTGAGTGGGATTTAGAGTCATCCTAGTTTGATTGAAAATTGACATCTTTATGTTTGCTCACTACGAGATCTCTATTTCCATATATCAAGAATACATCTTTAGTCCTTCTCAAGTCCTTAAGGATATTCCTGACAACAATCCATTGAAACTTACTAAGATCTGATTAATATCTGCTCGTAATATCTAGAGCATATGATATATCAGGTATTATACATAATATAACATACATGATCAACTCTATTAATGAAGCATATGAGACCATACTCATACAAGTCCTCTCATCTTGCGTCTTGGGACACATAGATTTCAAGAGTTGTATCGTATGAGTTATGGGAAGAAATTCTCTCTTGGATTGTTCCATACAAAACCTCTTTACCACTTTATCTACGTATGTCGACTGTGAAAGACCTAGCAACTTCCGTGATCTCTCTCTATATATCTTTATTCCCAATATATAAATTGCTTCTCCAAGGTCTTTCATGGAGAAACTATGGGACAAAAATTTTTTAACTGATTGTAAACTTGAGAGATCATTTCCTATTAGTAATATGTCATCCACATATAACATAAAGAATATGATAGCACTCTTACTAACCTTCTTATACATATAAGGATCATCAGGATTTTGTGAGAAACCAAACCCTTTGATTGTGTCATCAAATTGGATGTTCCAACTTGGAGGTGCTTGATTCAATCCATAAATAAATTTCTAAAGTCTTTATACCTTTTGTCATCTTTAGATACAAATCCTTTAAGTTGTATCATATACATATCCTCAACTAGGTTTCCATTCAGGAAAGTCATCTTCCTTCGATTTTCAATATTTCATAATCGTAATGAGTAACAATGGCTAGGAGTATTCTAATGGATTTCCTTTAGCTACTAGTATCACTTTATAGCTAATCACATTTCCATCCATGTCGATTTTCTTCTTGAAAATCCACTTGCATCTTATGGGTTTTAGCCATTTGGGTGGGTCAACCAAAGTCCATACTTTGTTTTCAAACATGGAATCCATTTTGAACTTTATGGCTTAAATCCATTTTTCAGATTCTGAACTCTTTAGAGCCTCTTCATAGGTTGTAGGCTCATCGTCCTCTATAAGCAATATGTCATTTTGTTCACTAACAAGAAATCGATATCTCTCTCGAACATTATGTATGCTACTTAAACTATGAACATTTTGTGTGTCAAAAGGTTCAACTGTTGTCTTATCTCCATTAACTACGATTTCTGGTTCAGAAAGTTGAATTGCATCTATTTGAGCATCATGAATTTCATCAAGTTCAACTTTGCTCCCAATGTCTTCTCTTATAAGAAACTCTTACTCTAAACAGGTAGTATACTTTCTGACAAAAAACTTTTGCTCTAAAGCATTATAAAACTGATATCCAATTGTTTCCTTAGGATATCCTATAAACACACATTTATTAGATTTTGCTTCAAGATTTTCTGATTAAATCCACTTCATGTAAGTCAAACAACCCTAGCTTTCACGTATGAAAGATAGGGCTTTTTGTTAGTCCATATCTCATATAGAGTAAGATAAATTCCTTTTGACGGGACTCTATTTATCACATAAATAGTTGTCTTGAGTTCATGACCTGAAAAGGATTTAGGTAGATTTGCTAAGCCCGTCATTAACCTTACCATGTACAATAAGGTTTGGTTTCTCTTATCAGCCACACCATTACGTTGTGCTGTGTGAGGTGGATTTCGTTGGGATACAATCCTGTTATCCTTGAGATAAGTTAGAAATTCCTCATTCAAGTATTCACCACCTCGATTTGATCGAAGTGTCTTAATACTTCTACCAAGTTGTTTCTCTACTTCAAGTCTAAATTATTTGAACATTTGAAATGCTTCAGAATTGCATCTCATTGGATACATATAACTATATCATGAATAATCATCAATAAAGGTAATGAAGTATATAAAATCACCTTTGGCATGAATGGACATCAGACTACATACATCAGAATGTATTAGGTCTAATAATATCACCTAAGGCATGAATGAACATCAGACCATATACATCAGAATGTATTAGGTCTAATAATCCATTCGCTCATTCACTCTTTCCTTTAAAAGGTGATTTACTCATCTTGTTTAATAAGCAAGATTCACATGTGTCATATGATTCATAATCAAATGAACCTAAGCGACTACTCTTTTGTAGCTTATTCATACATTTGTCACTTATATGGCCAAGTTGACAATTCCATAAATAAGATGATTTTAAGTTATCTTGTTTTTGTCTTTCACTTTCATTGATATTTAAAATTGGATTGGATATATCTAATATGTAAATACCATTACACAATGTAGCAGTACCATACATCATTTCATTCAATTTAATTGAAAAATCATTGCTTGAAAAATTTAAATGAAATCTAGTTTTATTAAGACATGAAATAAATACAATGTTCTTTGCCACAATGGGTACATAATAGTAATTATCCAAAATTAGCTCTAGCCCACTAGGAAGATACAAAACATAAGTTCCAATGTAGCAACTCTTGCCCTATTGACCACTCGTAAGTCCATATCTCAATTCTTGAGTGGCCTATTATCCTTTAGACCCTGCATATCAACACATATATGTGAGTCACATCCAGTATCTAATACCCAAATGTTCTAATCAGAAATAACACTAACCTCAATAACAAATAACATATCTAAAATAGACAAAAGGAGAGTCCACTAGCATCATAACCTTTTGTCTTGTTTGCCTTATTCTTGGTTACTACTCCCACTGGCTTCTTGGACTTATTCTTCTTCTTTTGGTTCTTCTCTTGAGAATCAGAAGGAAAGTCCACTAACATCACAACCTTACTATCTTTCTTGATAGTTTGCTCAATTGTTTTGAGTAGATTAATTAGCTCAAGTATCATTGTGGATATTTGATTCATCTGATAGTTAAGCATAAACTGTGAATAACTATCTATAAAAATAGTTAGAATTAAGTCTATAATTAATTCGTGATCTATTGCCAAACATAAACTAGCTAACCTCTCAATATATCCATACATCTTCAGCATATACTGCATTGAAGATGATGCCTTAACATCTTAGCGAAAAAAAGCAATGTTGAGGTCTCGAACCTTTCAAATCGAGCTTGCTCATCAAACAATTCCCTTAGATGGTAGACTATGGTAAGAGCATCCATAGTTTCATATTGCTTTTGCATTTCTGGTGACATAGAGGCTAGCATTATACAGCTAGTCAGCTCATTATCATCTAGTAACTTCTTGTAAGCTTTCTGATCGTCATCAAATGTATTAGTAGCAAGGGGATTGGGAAGTGGTTCATCTAATACATATCTTAGTTTCTCAGATTTAAGAAAAATTCTTAAATTCTATAGCCAATCTAAGAGGTTAGGTCCTGTGAGTTTATTGGAATCTAATAGAGAGTGTAAGTTCTCACTGGACGACGAAATTTTAATAGCCTAGAAGAAAGAGAGAATGTTTTAGAATGTACAATAGTGCATATCAGTAAGGAATTTACAAGCATTATAGGTCCCACTAAGGTGTGCATATTTCTTTCCATTTCATGATAGTTTCGTGGCTTTTTTCCTTATTACCAGTCCATCATAAGTTATTGAGCACATTTTCAATAGCTTTCAATATGGATCCTAGAGGAGCTAAATGGGCAGCCCAATAGCTATTGATGGAGTTAAAAACCAAGTTAATAAATTGTATTCTCCCTACTCAGGAAAGATATCTTAGGCTCTAAGCTAAAATTCTTGTATTCTATCAAGTAGTTCAATGAAATCCCTTCCATTTAATCTATATGGAGAGATGGGGATGCCTAAGTATTTCATTGTGAATTCTTGTCACTGGAAACTAGCTAAGGTTGAAATCAATTGTTGAAGATCTAAGGTACTTTTAGAATAATTTACTTATAATCTTAAGACTCTTTTGAACATCTTTAAAGATTTAATCAAGTTAGAGATTGAGAGTAGAATCAAATCATATGCACAAAAAAAAATTTATTATCTTAAATTTACCATACTTTGAGTGATATTTGAATTCCTTTGTCCTTACCACTACATTCTCAAAGATCTTATGGAGCATTTGCATCACCAAAGCAAAGATGTATAAAGATAAAGGATCTCCTTAACTGATCCCTTTTCTACTTTTAAAAAGCCTAGTAGGTTGTCCATTCATCAAGATGCTATGAGAAGTCATCAAGCCTTATTCAATCCACCTTATGAAAATTCCTGTAAATTCCATAGTGTGTAAAATATTTGTGATGGAGCTCCAATCAACATTGTCATATGCTTTCCTAAGATCAATTTTGATACAATAATTAGGTTTGTTTTTCCTCTTGGAATAATTGGTAATGAGTTCTTGAAATATCATAATATTACCACCAATTATTCTACCAAGTATATATGCACCCTGAGTGTGGCTCATAAGCATATGAAGAATTTCTTTGGGACTTTAAGCTATGAGCTTGGAATTTATTTTATGCAAAGAATTGCAATAAGGAATTAGCCTAAAAACAATGAAATTATTCAACTCACCATTCTTTAGAGCAAGAGTGATAGAAGTCTTACTAACCTTGTTAAGAATTGTAAATTTACTAAAGAAGTCCATCACAACTTTTGAAATTGTGTTACCAATAAGGGACCAAGATGCCTTAAAAAACTTGACACTGAAGTCATTTGGTCTAGGGGATTTATAGGGCGTGGAGAGATGGAATTGTGTCCTTGATTTCTGATCGTGATTTTCTGATATGTATAAGTTTTAATATTTAACCTCAATATTCCATAAGAGTATGGGTCATTTGTGTAATACCTTAGGTGTCGATCCTACGAGGAGGGTTAATCTAATCCTAAAATCTAAGGCCAAAATAATGCGCAGTAATTCAAATTGCAACAAAATTAAAGCAAGAACTTAATTCAATCACACAATTCAAATCCAAGGATCAATTATGAAAATATTAACAAAATAGTAGCTGCAACTCCTAAAAAAGAATCAACCTAAAAAACTACCAATTGAGAGAAAGGAGAATTTTATCTACCTTTAATGCTAACCAAATCGCTTATGAACTACTGGATTACTATTTTAAATGGTCCTAGGGTTGATTACTCTCTCTCCAGATTTAACCATAATCTAACTTGTAAACCCTAATTAGATTATGTGAATTTTAATCTCTCAATTAACAATTTATCCCAAACCCTAATTAGATATAAAGTTGTCTAAAAACTATTAGAAACCTATGGAAGATTTCTCTTTGCACAATTTACCGATTTTATTTAATTCTCGTTCTATTAAATTAACTAACTCTCGTTAGCCCAATTTAATTAGTTTTCACTCAATTCACCCTCTCAGTTTATCACTGATTTATGCAATTGTAGAAATTAAATCATAAGAATTTTAATAACAACACGAACAATCAAATTTTATTAAATCAAAGATAAAATAACCGAAGTTGAGTTTAGACATTCCTCAAACAATCCTGTCATCAACGGCTATCCTAATTCTATATACTAATAAAATTGAAAATAAAACCAGAAATAAGATCAGAATGGATGATAGAGGTAACAATATCAGGAAACCTCCTATTCCGAGAAGTACTTCACGTAGGCCTATTCTCCACATCTCTCTTCCTTCTTCTCTTTCTTAATCTCCTGATGAACTCTCCCTAGGGTTTCTCAATTGTAGCTAACGCAAAAGCCCCTCATCTCCTTTGTTTCATTCTTTATATACCTTTTTAGGTTCTGGGCAAGCCTAAGGTTTTTTTCGGGGTTTGAAAGGTCCAAAGACTCCTTCAAAACTTGAGTTTTTTTAGTGTCTACATGTTTGCCCGATGCAGGCCACAATCATGGGTCACATCTGAGGCTTCTGTCTTAATCGTGGCAATCAAGTCACGATCGTGGGCTGTGCCTTATGCTTCTGTCACGATCATTGAATATGGTCAATGATCGTGAGTTGACTCCAATCCTTCTATCATGATCATGGTCTACTATGCCACAATTGTTGATAGATGTGATTTGCTGTGATTTGCATCATGTTTTAGGGTTTAATTTGTTCTTTATTAAGTTTTAATTTGATTGTTTAGTACGTGCTTAGGTTAGAATTGTGTTAGTTTTTATGTTTAAGATTTTTTATGGGTTAGTACAAGTCTTTGAGCTTAAATATTATGTTTTTGAGGTATCTTGATATGTTTGTTAATGTTTTAGGGTCAACTTCAAAGAACGGAGAAGTTTAAGAGATTTTCATGCTGAAATTACAACCCACATTCGTGATAGAAAGAGGTGATCCACTTCTGGTACTAGAGACAACCATGGCATCTGGGCCACGCTTGTGACAGAGAAGGTTATGTGCTAGCCATAATCATGGCTTGCATCGAGCAGACATAAAAACAAGGGAAAATGTCAAGTTTCAAAGAACTTTTCAAATTGTTTTGATCTCAAAGGAACCCTAGGGCTACTAAGGTATTTTAAAAACTTGAAGAATAGAAGGTGGGAGCTTTTGCATCAGCCACATCCCAAAACCATAAAGAGCTTATCAAGAGATTAAGGAAGGAAACGAAGGAAGAGAGACACAGAGAAGAAGTTTGATCTGAAGTACTTCCTGGAATAGGAGGTTTCCTGCCATTGCTGCCTCTATTGTCATTCCATTTTGAGTCTATTTTTGGTTTTATTTCATTCTTTATGATCGTATAGAATTTGAGATAGCCATAGACGATAGATTTGTTGAATGTTAAATACTTTTCTAAACTCATCTTCGAGAATTTTTTCTTTGATATTAATGAAATTTGATTTATTGCATTTTTGTTGAATTATTTATGATTCAATTACTACACTTCATAATTCGGTAACAAACCGAAAGGGTGAACCAAGTGAAAATCATTAAATTGCATTAACGAGAGTTAGGTGGTTTAATAGGTTTAGAATTGAATCAAACTAGTAAAGTTGTGTAACGAGAGATCATGATAGGTTTTCAATAGGTTATTAGACAATTTCAAATCTAATTTAGGTTTTAGGTAAATTGTGAATCAAGAGGCAAGAATTCCATAATGTAATTAAGGTTAAATATTATAACTTAATTCCACAATCTAATTAAGGTTAAAGATTGCAACTCGAGAGAGAGTAATCCACCCTAGGACCATCTAGACCCGATAATTCAATAATTTCATAATCAGTTAGGTTTTCATTAAATTCAGATAAAAATCCCCTTTCTCTAAATTTTTAGTTCCTAGGTTGATTCTTGATTTAGTTGTGCAATTGCTTTCTTGTTTATCATTTCGAATTTAATTCTTGAAATTGATTGTTGATTGAATAATTTTATCGTAGATTGCTTATTGTTAATTATTATGATTTTGAGTTAAACCTTAGATTTTAAGATTAGATTATTCCTCCTCATGGGATCAATACCTTAGATATTACGTGAATGACCCATGCACTTGCGGAAATATCGAGGTTTAAAATAGTAAAACTTTATTATATTGAAGCCTACGATCAAGTTTTTAATGCTATTGTTAGGGAGGCAATTAATTTAGTTATATAGTTTAAGGTGTTTAGAATAGTTTTAAAATTTTTTCATTCTCTATTTTATTTTTCAAAAATTGTTCCCTTACATGAACATAACAGTCACAAGAGGTTCGAGCCGTGCAGCAGAATCATTAAATTTGGATATCACTTGACTAGAATGAACCCTTAGGAAAGCTCAATGAGGGGAAGAAGAAGAGATAGAGAAATCAATAATGGTAAAGATTTTCAACCGAATATGGACAACGGAGCAAACTAAAGCTAACAACAGTGGACCTTGATAGACTTCATAAGGCTAGGGTTCAATGCACCAAATCAAGGAGTAGCTAGGTTGCCTATTTAAGCAGCCTCATTTGAGATCAAACTAGCACTTTTCAGTATGCTTCAGCTGAGTGTGCAATTTTATGGATTAGCAAATGGGGACCCCAGTGCACATATAGTGAACTTCCTCAAAATCTGTGATACTTTCTAGTATCATCAGATGTTAGAAGATGCAGCTAGAATTTAGTTGTTTCCTTTGACCCTTAGAGATAGAGCAAAGGCTTGGTACCATTCCCTTAGCCTAGCCAACATCACAGCATGGGATCAGCTGCTTCTTGCATTCTTGGATAAGTATTTCCCATTGACTATGACCACTAAGATCATTAAGTAAACCACTAATTTTTAGCAAGGTAATCAATTTACAAAATTTGGGAAAGACATAAGGATTTACAACGGAAGTGCCCGCACCATATCCTATGCAAGGAATTCTTGTTGTAAACATTTAACAATGGAGTTAACCCATCAACAAGAGGCACAATCGAAGCAGCTTCAGGAGGATCATTAATGTGAAAGATTGTTGATAAAGCAAAGGAGCTTATTGAGGAGATGGCAGGCAACAACTATTTGTGGACAAATGAGAAGGGTACGGAACCTACCACCTTCAGAGAGCATAAAGGATTTGTTGTGAGCTCTGTGGACAGACAGACCATGATACTTTGGACTGTTATTTAATAAGGGAAGACAATCAAGAGAATGTAAACTATATGGGAGTGCAATATGGACGAGGAGGGGGAAACAATCCCTACTCTAACACCAATAACCTTAAGTGGAAGAATCGCCCTAACTTTTCTTGGATAAATAATTCTGGAGGAAAGTTCAAGCTTTAAGAACAATCGGGCTTTCAATAAGATAAAGCATGCTTGATGGAATCAAAGTTGGACAAGATTTGGATAAGATTGGAGGTATGGAGGATGCACATAGGAGGCTCGAAAGCAAATTCGAGCAAGTAATGAAGAACCATGCTTCATCAATACATAATTTGGAAGTCTAAATGGACCAACTAATGGAGGCAATGTCTACTCGAAATATAGGAACTCTTCTAAGCAACATCGAGTCTAACCCAAAAGAACATATCATGGTTATTAGTTAGACCTAGGAGAAGAAACCTGACCAGGTGAAGGAAGATAGAGTCAGGGAACAAGGGCAAGTAATTAAGGAATTCCTTCAAACTAAGCCTGTGATCGAATCAATTAAGGCAACTCGACATCTATTTCCATACCTTATTTTGGCTCAATGGAAGTTAAATGTAATGAGGGCAGCAAGGAAATTACAAGATATTGAACAAAACAAAGTAGAGGAAGTGACGGAACAATTACAGACAGAGCTCACATTAAAAGAATCCATCAAGAAGAAGGTTAAGGAGTGAATATCGAAAGAAAATCCCAATAAGGCATAGAAGAAGGAGGTCTAAGGGGACTTTTTCATCCTCAATAGTATCAACAAAGACATCATAGATAGGGCATTCCCGGACTTAGGTGTAAGTATCATCGTGATGCCCTACACCTTTAGTCAAAAGTTAGGATCAAGAGAGTTAGTACCCACCAAGTTTTTGGTAAAGACAGCCGACAGAACAGTGTGCAAATAAAAGTTGATAAATTTACCTTTCCCACAGACTTCTACATATTAGACATTAGAGAAGATGTGAAGACCCCGATTGTTCTTGGACAACAGTTTTTGGCCATTACTCATTCACTTATTGATGTTGATGGGGGTTAATTAATTCTGAGAATAGGAAAGTAGCAATTAACCTTCAAGGTATCTAGGAAAGACTACTCTCCATTACCTCTGACAGATATCAAGGAACTTGAACCTCGAGGAGAATGGAAGAATATCAAGGATTCTAGGAATACATTCAGGAAGAAGCGCTTGCAAAGAAGAAGGTAAGGAAAAGAGAATCATAAGGAAGGTGGAAACTGTAGCATGGTAGCCTAGGTACAAATTGTGAGATTAATGATGAAATTGTCATTGCATCATTCATTCGAACCATCATGAGCTTAAAATAGTGTCGAGCTACTGACATTAAAAGAAGTGTTGCATGGGAGGAAACCAATATAATTTTATGTTCATTGATTTTTTTGTTAGAATGTTTGAATTTTGTAGCTAGGTTTATTTTGTTTTCGAATAAACTCAAGAAGGAATATGATTTTGGAATAAAGTGGATGATTGATCAAGTACACAAAAGAGAGGTGAAATGGCCACAAAAGAATTAAGAAGTGAATTCAAAGGGAATATGAAAAGGACAAAAGAACAAAAATTGAAGAAGTGGTTGAAAACTACTAGGCCATGATCGTGGCATCTCTCTGGGCAGAAAAGGGGAAGCACACATTTTTTTAAGAATTTTGACCATTTTACCCTCCAACCGCCTATAAATTCATTTCTAACTTCACTTTCACTTTTACTTTCCCTCTTTAGAATTGAAACCTACAAAAGCTCACAACTCTTTACAAAATCTCAAACCTATAAATTCTTCTGAACTCTACATTTTCACAAGAAAATATACCAAGGATTAAGTAATCAGCCAGACGAGAGCAGTCATCGGGATAAAACCAAGTAACAAGGTGAGGGAGAAAGAACAAACCAGTAGATTTCAGATCACCCTTCCCATTCTACAAAGAGGAGCAAGGCATTCATTTCTAATCCCTTAATGCTAAACAAATAATAGTTCCCAAATATTTTGATTTTGAAATACTTGATAAGCTAGAATTGCATGACATAGTAGAGAATTTAGCTGAAAGAATCCAGTGGGATAATTTTTTTATTTCGAATTTCCTATATACGAGGAGCGCACTTTGGAATTTTTCTTTTTCGTTTCCTATGACCCTAGGAACCACAAGAATTGTGGTTTAAGTTGCGAGGATGAATTTATGAATTGAACATAGAAATCATGTGTGATATGTGTGGGTTCCCTGAATCCTTCATAATTGATCAACATGGCGATTTTGATCCCTCCCTCTATTGGAACAAACTCACTGGAATAAAGCAATTTCATGCCAAAAATGCCCATAACAATATCACTAGCACTCATGAACACTTGTTGCTGCACAAATTCATGCGCCAGCTGGTTTTTGATAAATCAGAAACCAAGAAGTGTTCCACAAGGGAACTCTTTATGTTATGGTGTATAGGCCATAGCATTCCAGTATACACATCCATACATGTGATAAATGCCATTATTGCAACTCCACACAAAAGGAGCAACAACTTAGGTATGGGGTACCTAGTTTCTACCATTACTGAATATTATGGCATAGATTGTAATGGGTTAATGGTCCATCTCCCTAACTTCCTAAACCATCACCACTTATGACGAGCTAAAATCCTTTATTCCTATAATATAGAACTAAGGGAAATCAATGAAAAGACAGGAGTTAGGATTAGGGCCAGTCAGGTGAGTTCTAGTTTAGTGCCGCTTCAGCAAGTAGAAGAGGACTTAAGTAATGAAGATTTAGAAGAGGAAGAGGAAGAACAAGGCTAGAAGATAGTTCTGGATGCAATCTCTACAACCAACAAGACATTTGTGGAGAACACCAAAATGATGAAAGAGATGGCTCGGACACAACGACGCCAAAACTGAGATATCCATCAGATCCATACATAGTTTAAAGCTCAGGGCATTCAATTGCCATCTCCAACACCATCCCCTCCTCCATCTCCATGAGATTTGGTCCAACCCATTGTTTCACTTTCAAATTAGTGTTCCTCATATTTTTATTTCTATTTATTTTATATTTACTTTTATTTATTTATTTTTCTCTTCTATGTGCTTCTTTGTCCATTAAGGACAATGTGTTCTTTAAGTATGAGCAGGGATATGTGTTTTTCTTTGAATATGATTTTGCCTATGATATAATAGTTGTTAGGTTGCATGTTGTGATTTCTGTGAATGTGTCAATGGCCTATATGGATTAAAATTGATTTAGTTTTCAAAGATAGTTTATGACGTTGTATAGAATCACTAGCTCACAAAATTAGTGGGGGTCTTTGGATAAATATACAACTTAATTAGGATTTAGTGTAAGTTTAGCACCCTCAAAATTGCCACTTTAATTCATAATTTGAGGCCTTTCAATTTAAGTAGCTTTACTAGTATTTTTCATTAAAACAAGTAGCTAAACCAACAAGGTAGGTGAATAAAAAAAAAGTTTATTAAAAAAATAACTATTCTGCTAACCCTTGGGATATGAATAGAGCTAATAGCTAGTTAAAAATGTGATATAGCCAAGTAACCAGATCGACATGCATCACAAATGTGTGCCTTCATGTCAAAAAGCTATAATGACATTTCAACCAAATTGTTTAATAAAATGACTTAATTGAGTAACTAGATCGACATTCATCACCAATATTTGCCTTCGAGTAAAAGACTAAGTCCTTGTTAAATTAAATAAATAAATAAATATGTGTGGGTGTTCTAAATAAAAATCTACTGAACTTGTAATAGCTTAAATTTTCATGAAAATGTACTTAGGAAAAATTACGAAGCATGAATGATCAAAGAATTATTAATGTATATGTACAATTGAAAAGGGTAAATAAATTAACACTGAGATCCCAATTAATTTGTGTATTTAGTTCAAAGCTCTTAGACATAGATTTTGCATGTTAATGATTTGATATAGCTTAAATGATTATGCTTAAGATTAAATTTATTTCATGAAGTTAAATTTATTACCCCATTACTACATTGTGTGCAATGTGCTATTATGTGTTTGTCATTTTCTTTGCTTGAAGACATGAGGACAAGCACAAATTTAAGTGTGGGGATGTTGATAGGTGAGGTTTGCATCATGTTTAATTGATTGTGTATTAAGTGTTCATTTGATTGTTTAGTATGTGTTTAGGTTATAGTTGTGTTCGATTATATGTTTAAGTGTTTTTAAAGGTTAGTATAAATCATTGAACTTAAATGACATGTTTTTAAGGTACCTTGATGTGTTTGTTAGTATTTTAGGGTCAACGTCGAAGAACAAAGAAATTTTGGAGACTTTCGAGCCGAAATCACCGCCCACGAGATAGAAAGAGGTGAGCAATTATGCCCCAAGCCAAGATCATGGCACTTGGGCCATGCTTATGCACAATCGTGGCTTGCATCAGGCATGCAAGAAAAAAAGGGAAAATTTCAAGTTTCAAGGAACTTTTTAGACCATTTCGACATCGAAGAAAGCTTAGGGCTGCCAAGGTATTTAAAGAACATGAAGAACAGAAGATTGGAGCTTTTGCATCCACATCTTGAGAGATTAAGGAAGGAAACAAACGAAGAGAGACATGGAGAAGAAGTTTAACGCGAAGTACATCCTGGAGCAGGAGGTTTCCCGCCAACGCTGCCTACATCATCATTCCATTCCGAGTTTATTTCTAGTTTTATTTCTTTTTTTTATGATTGTCTAGAATTTGAGATAGCCAAAAATGATAGATTCGTTGAATGTTGAATACTTGTCTAAACTCACCTTTAGGAATTTTGTCTTTGATATTGATGAAATTTGATTTGTTGTTTTTTTAGTGAATTATTTGTGGTTCAATTTCTACACTTTATAATTCATGAACAAACTGAGAGGGCGAATCGAGTGAAAATCATTAAAGTATGTTAACGAGAGTTAGGTAGCTTAATAGACTAAGAATTGAATCAAACCTATAAAATTGTGTAACGAGAGATCTTGCATAGGTTTTCGGTAGTTTATTGGACAATTTCATATCAAATTTAGGTTTTGGGTGAGTTGTTGATTGAGCTCAAGTTTATTACATAAATTGCTGACATTTTCATGACTTTTTCTGTACTTTTTGAGTCCTATCTCTAGCTTTTGTGCTTAGATTGATTCTTGAGTGTGTGCTTCTATTTTACATAGTTTGAAGGTGAAAACTGCTACAAATCAATGTTAATTGCACTAATTAATTTTTTGAGAACAATTGATACTGTAAACTACAATTTTTTTATTGTAGAAGACTCAAGGAAAAGGAAGTCAAAAAGAAGACGTGGAATGAAAGAAGGCTGAAGTGAAGTCAACGCAACAAGAAGTTTGCTGCAGCAAAATAGATCTGTCGCCGTGGCGAAACCTACAGAATCTAGGCCGAACTTTCAGGAAAAGTTCGCCACAGCGAAGATTAATTCTTTCGTCTTGGAGACGGATCCAGTGACAGAACAAAACCTTTCGGGAAAAGTTCGCTGCAGAGAAAATCATTTGTCGCCGTGGTTAACCTTCAAAAAATCGGACCAATTTTTGAAAAATCACATACTATACGACCTAACCTGGCATCTTTCGTTTAAAAACCTACCAAATTAGGTTGTAGCCGACACCTAATATAGAAGAGACTACAGAAAAGAGAAAAAAAACAATAGAAGCTCACACACACTCTCGACTCTTCCTTCCACTTCACTGTCATAGATCATTTCTTTCTATTTTATCTATCGTCGCATTCATTATCTGCTGCTGCTACCATGGATGCTCTTGGTGGGTTTCCAGTTGTGAGTTCTCCTAAAGCAATGCTTGGTTAAGCACTGGTTCCTCTTGAAGATGTAGCAATGGCTTGAGTTCAATGGGTTTCAAAGGGGAGTAGTTTGTCCACATTTGACTACATTGTTGTGGACTCCTAAGTTAGGATTTATGCTTTGAACAATGAATTCTGTTATTGGGTTTGTTGATGTAGAACTTGAAGCTTGAATATATGAAGTCTCACATAGTTCATTTTGTGATTTTGTTAATTCTCTTTTGCCTATCTAGTTGTGTTTAATATTGAGATGATACTTGATCACCAAATTGACCATTGGCATTAACTTACCCTTGGCACTCACTAAGATGCATTCAACAAGGTTTTAAGAAATGGAGTTCATTGATTAAAACCTTGGACTTAAAGAGTTCTTTAAGGTTTATCAATTGGAAACTTAGTGATTTTTACTCCCTCAAGGATTTATTTGACCTATGATAGCCAAAGCTCATTTTTCAAGAGGATTTTATCATATTTGATCATTGTTTTAACCTTCGATTTTTTATTCCCAAAAATTCAAAAAATATCTTTTTACACACTTCCTTTTAGTTCTCCAAAGAACCAAAACCCACCTTCCTAACCAATTTAGTTGCATTTCATGACATTTAGGCTAGATTAGATCCAATGCTTTAGGTTCCAATTAAGTGAGATGGCTTGAGGTTGCATCATATATTGCAATCCTTGGAATTCAATTTTTAATTCGACCTTTAAGGGTAAAACCGAAAGACAAAGAATTAGTTTCCTCCCTCATTTTTGTAAGTTTTGCCTCTTTTATTTCAATCTTTCTTCGCTTAATTTCTAATGATAAGGTTCGTTCGCCGCGGCGAGGAAACCAATTCTTCCACTGAGGTGTGGTGAGCCTGACACGGTTCGTCGCGGGGAGGAATTCTTTCTTCACCGTGGCGTGAAGACTGCAGTCTTCGCTGCAGCAAAAGACCAATTTTGCCACGGTGTGCTTTCCAGGTTTTGATTTTTAGTGAATTGTGTTTATTCCTTATGTTTATTTTTCCTTGCTTTCTGTAAGATTATGCCTCGAACTGAGAACGCCACCTGTCACTCCACCCCTGCCCCCTCTAGCTCTTTTGCTTCCTCCCATCATTCGGATTCCGCCCAATCCTCCAATCCATCCACATCCTCTTCCCCTTCCCATTCCTCCCCTCACTCTGATCCTCCCACTGACGCCGATTATTCTGACCTAGCTGCAAAAGTAGACGCTAGGCCTTTCCATAGGGAGCAACCCTTTCCCTTAACTCCCCATAACCATCTTTTTGTTTGCCAACTGGTCCAATCCCAGCTCACGGGCTTAGTTCAATCTCAGCGACTTTTACACCTATGCTTGCCTCCATAACACAATGGACATTAATTTTAGTGGTGTAACAGTTCTTTCCGGTTTTACCACCACCCAAATCTGCACACACTACAATCCTCCTCCCATCTTCCACTTCCATTCCAAACAACTCGTCCACCATTATCCCTGGGATGATGTCATTCGTACCCTCTATCTCGAGGGTATCGAATGGCATCAACCCCGCATTTACCAATGCTACCTCAATCATTTCGATCTCCGCCTTAAAGTTTGTCCTTGGCTTCATCTTGCCAGCAACAACATCATTCTCACTTCCCACCTCACCTACGTTACCAAATAGTAAGGCTTATACTTATACCTTCTTACAGTTGGCTTCCTGGTCGATATAGCCAATGCCATTGCTTTCGCCCTCCATAATTCCATCACGACAGCCAAGCTTACCAGCTCCATCATCTTTCCACACCACATCACCGACATATTTCGGGCTCATCACATTCCGAAATACCCCAATGACAGCTATTTTGACCCAGCCTCACTGTTCTGGTACGTCTGGCTTAAGCAGCCTCACCCCCCACCTCCACCATAACCCACCCCACTCCCTACCCCTTCCACCTCCTTTCCCAATGTTGCTGCCACCCATACCGAGGCCTTACCTTCCGAGGACAATCATCACACTCTGGCTTCGCCTACACCTATCACTCTACAGTCCCTCGCTCACCGAGTAGATGCTTTATTTACTGACCTGGCTACCCTCTGGGACATTATTCATCAGGCCATAGCCCAGCAAGAGTGAGATAGGAGATATTAGCGATGGATGGATGCATTGGTTGCCCAGCACCTACATTTTTAGCTTCCTTCAGTCGATGATGACCCACTTCTTGGTGCTGGTCCATCGGGAATAGCTTTTGTAGATGCTAGGGATGATCCCCCAATGGCCTAATTCAAGTTTTTTTCTTGTATTTTTTTGGTTCATTTGTCTGATGCTCAGTTCATTTGTAATGTCCATCTTTTTGCACATTATTTGTATCTACTTCGTTTTGTTATTTTCTTTTGATGTTACTGAGCCTTTCCCTTTCACTTCCTTTATTTATGTCCATTGTTCTTGTGTTTTGCTTACTTCACAATAAGGACAATATGATGTTTAAGTGTGGGGGAGGTTTTCCCATCTTACAACTCTTCTTTATGCTTCATTTTAGCCCTTTAAATGTTTGTGTTAGTCAATATTGTGCAAAATTTGAAAAACATGGTGATTGTGGCAAAACTGATGATCTTCGTCGCGGTGAACTCATTCTTCGCTACAGCCATTTGCATGATTTTCTCCGCGGCGCAATATTTTTAAAAGAAGTGATATTTTTATAATTTTGCCTCCATTCAACGATTCTCCCCAATTAGATTCTCGTCGCTCGTATATCTCAAAGGTTTTATAAGTTTCAAAGTGATTATTGAGTTCTTGAAAATAGCTCCCATTCTTTAAATGATAGTTGGTTTTTGGCTAATTTCATTTTCAATGTTTTCAACACAAAGGAAGTGAAAGTATGCTGACAAATAGCACTTTATGTTTTTAAAATTTGAGATTGTTCATTAAGATATTAACCTTGTCAGAAGGATATTTGGGCCTGAATTTTCCAATTTTTGTGTGTATCTGATTATTTCATATCTCTCTAGAACTTGTTTCAATTCTTAATCAAAGCTTTATGAACTAGAATTTTGTTAATATGATAGA
>JAOSBN010000402.1:0-19628 GCA_027563595.1 Erythroxylum suave | reverse complement strand
TAAAAATTATTGTCATTTCATATTAAATTATTAATTGTGATTATTATTTATTATTATGATTTTTGGAAATAGGGTTGATGTAAACTTGTAAAGTATATAATACCCAGTTGGCAAGGTCACAAGGGACCTTCGGTGGGAAAAATAACCCTTTAGCAAACTATGGTGAGCAAAACAGCCTGTCAGTGCAATCGCTAGGTAACTTCAACGAGCAAAACCACCCGCTGCGCACCTTTAGTGGGAAAAAAACCCGTTGGCAAACCTTCAATGGGAAAAACAGCAAGTTGGCACACCTTTGGTAGGCAAAACAACACATCTGTACAATCACTAGGCACCTTCCATGTGAAAAACAGCCCGTTAGCACACCTTCGGTGGGTAAGACAGCCCATTGGCACACTTCAGTGGGTAATACAGCCCGTTGGCACAATTGCTAGGCACCTTTAGAGGGAAAAATAGTTTGTTCGCATTGTCGCTAGGCATCTTCGGTGGGAAAAATAGCTTATTGGCACAATCGCTAGGCAACATCGGTGGAAAAAACAACTTGTTGGCACATCTTTTGTGGGCGAAACAGCCAGTCAACATGATCACTAAGAACCTTCGTTGAGAAAAACAAACCATTAGCACACCTTCGGTGGGCAACATAGCCCGTTTGCATGATCACTTGGGCCCTTCAGTGGGAAAAATAGACCATTGGCAAACCTTTGACAGGCAAAACAGCCGCTTAGCATGGTCATAAGGGACCTTTGGTGGGAAAAATAGCCTGTTAGCAAACTTACAGTGAGGAAAACAGCCCGTCAGCATAGTCACTAAGCAACTTCAATGGGAAAAACTACCCATTGTGCACCTTTAGTGGGAAAAACAACATGTTGGCAAACCTTTAGTTGGCACACCTTTGGTGGGTAAGACAGCCCGTTGACACACTTCTATAGGTAAGACAGCCCGTTGGCACAATTGCTAGGCACCTTTGGAGGAAAAAATAGCCCATTGGCACGATCTCTAGGCATCTTCAGTGGGAAAAACAGCCCGTTGGCATGATTGCTATACAATTTTGGTAGAAAAAACAGCCTGTTACACCTTAGGTGGGAAAAACAACAAGTTGGTAAACCTTCGGTGGGAAAAACAGCACGTTGACAGACCTTTGGGGGTACAAACAGCTCGTCGGCACATTCACTAGGCACCTTCGGTGGGAATAACAGCCCATCAACACACCTTCGATGGGCAAAATAGCTGGTCGACATGGTCGATAGGCACATTCGGTAGGAAAAACAACCCGTTGGCACACCTTCTATGGGCAAAATAGCCCATCAAAACAATAGCTAGGCACTTTCGGTGGGAAAAACAACATGTTGGCACATCTTCGATGGATAGAACAACCTGTTGACAGAATTCCTAGGCACCTTCGATGTGAAAAATATGTTGTTGGCACAGTCACTAGGCAACTTTGGTGGGAAAAACAACCCATTGGGCACCTTTGGCGAGAAAAATCATCATGCTTGCAAAGCTTTGGTGGGATAAACAACACGTTGGTGCACCTTCCAATCTAAAAACAGCCAGTTGGGACGCTCGCTACGTAACTTTTTGGGTAAAGTAACCCATTCGCACAACTTTGGTGGGCAAAACAACATGTCAGCATGGTCGCTACGCATATTCGGTGGGAAAAGCAACACGTTCGCATGCCATCGGTGTGAAAAATAGCCCTTTGACACAGTCATTAGGCACCTTTGGTGGGAAAAACAACCCATTGACTCACCTTTGGTAGGCAAAATAGCCCTTTGGCACGGTCGCTAGTTACCTTTGGTGAGAAAAAAAAAGCCTGTTGTTATAGTTGTTAGGGACCTTTGATGGGAAAACAACCAATTGGGCACCTTCAATGAGGAAAACAGCCTACTGGCACACCTTCGACAGGCAAAATAGCCCATCGGTACAGTTGCTAAGCAACTTTGGTGGGAAAAATAGCCCACTAGGCACCTTTGGTGGGAAAAACAACATGTTGGCATACTTTCGGTGGGCTAAACAGTCTGTTGGTGCAGTCCCTAGGCACCTTCAGTGGGAAAAACTACCCATTGGCATGGTTGTTAGGCACTTTCAGTGGGAAAAACAACTAGTTGGCACAGTCGCTAGGCAAATTCGGCGGCAAAACCATCCCGTTGGGCACCTTTAGTGGGAAAAACAGTACTTCGGCACAGTTTTTATGGGACAAAAAACCCGTCGGCACGGTCGTTATGCTTCTTCGGCGTAGAAAACAACCCATTGACACAATCAATAGGAGCCCATTGGCACACATTCAACTCGCAAAACAGCCTGTTGACACACCTTTGGTGTACAAAATAGCCCACTGATAAGGTCGATAGGCACCTTTGGTGTGAAAAATAGTTCGTTGGCATGCTCACTTGGCAAATTCAATGGGAAAAATAGCTTATTGGGCGCCTTCGGTGGAAAAACAACACGTTCGTAAATCATTGGTGTGAAAAATAGCACGTTGGCATGGTCTCTAGGCACCTTCAATGGGAAAAACAACCTGTTGGCACAACTTCAGTTGGCAAGACAGCCTGTTGGCACGGTCGATAGGCACCTACGGTGGTAAAAAATGCATGTTGACACCCTATTTAGGAAAAATAGCATGTTGGCACACCTTTGGTGGGCAAAATAGTAAGTCGATAGGGTCGCTAGGCACCTTTGGAGGGAAAAACTATTCGTTGGCACACTTTTGTAGGCAAAATAGCCAACCAAAAAGGTCGATATAACCCTTCAGTGGGAAAAACAACCCATTGGCACACCTTTGGTGGGCAAAACTGCCCATCAGCATAATTGCTAGGAAACTTGGGTGGGAAAATCAGCCCATTGGGCACCTTCAGCGGGAAAAACAGCACGTTGGTAAACCTTCATTGGGAAAAAAAACACGTTGACACACCTTCAGTGGGCAAAACAGTCCATCGGCCTAGTCACTAGGCACCTTTGGCAGGAATAACAGCCTGTTGGCACACCTTTAGTGAGCTGGCAAACCTTTGGTGTAAAAAACAACAAGTTTGCACACCTTTGGCAGGCAAAATAGCCCGTCGGTATGGTCAATGGGCACCTTCGGTGGGAAACAACCTATTGGCACACCATCGATGGATAAGACAGCCTGTTGGTATGATCACTGGGCACCTTTGGATGGAAAAATAACCCATTGGGCATCTTTGGTGGGAAAAACAACACTTTGGTACACCTTCGGTGGGCGAAACAGCTCGTCAGCAAAGTCACTAGGCTCCTTCGGTGGGAGAAATAGTTCTTTGGCACACCTTTGGTGGGCAACACAGCACATTGACAATATCGCTAGCCCCTTCAGTGGGAAAATAAGCCCATTGGCAGAACTTCGATGGGTAAAATAACCAGTTAGCATGGTTATAAGGGACGTTCGGTGGGAAAAATAGCCCGTTGGTACACCTCTGGTGGGAAAAATAGCTCGTGGGCATAGTTTCTAGGAAACTTCAATGGGAAAAACAGCCTATTAGGCACCTTCAATAGGAAAAACAACAGGTTGGCAAACCTTCGGTGGGTAAAGTAGCAAATTGGACTAACTTTGGTGGGAAAAACAGCATGTCGGTACAGTTTGGTGGGATAAAGAACTCGTCGGCATGATCATTAGGCTCCTTTAGTGGGAAAACTATTAGTAGTGTGCCCTAGGCCAATGGACATGTGTGACTTTTGTACTGACATTCTGACTTATTAATAATATATTATGAGGTATTCTTTTATATATAAATGTATATTGTTTACATAATGTGATTTACATTCTATGAATAGTATTAGGCTTATGTCATCAAGTATGTGACTTGATAGTAAAACCACAAGCATTATAATGCCATTCTAAAATATCCGTGGTTGATCATTATTGGTGGAACAATAATGAATTAAGGCTAGTATATATTTTTGATTGATGATCACATTATATGATCATAAATATGAGTTATCAAATAAGATACATAGATATATGTTAGAGAACATATATTGGACCGACCCACAGAGAGAACACTACATGGTTTCATGCCATTAGTGATTCTCAATATGGTTTGACTGTAGTCCTTTGATCTGAAGTCATCATGGTTCATTACAAGAGGAATTTAGTGTTTTGATATTAGACTAAGTTATCTTTAACCTGATAACAAGTAGTCTTATGTTGTACATTAAATGAATCATGCAGAGGGATGTGAATGACATAGATAGGATTTGCTCCTCTCTTAAATGAGAGAGATATCATTTGGGCCTCTTAACAAGTATGACTGAAGAAATGCATGGCCATGCTCAAATGAATTGATGAGGAGTCATCAATGTCATTTGTTATAGTCAGTCAACTTGGGAATCAAGAAACTATGATTAATCAAAGGTTGACATGTACCATGCCTTGTGAGTAATCTTGATATTGTGTTACAAAGGGATTGAGTTTATAACCATGGTTACAGGTTAAATCGGATTACTGATCCTCATTTGATTTGGGTAGTCATAATGTCTTGCTAGAGTCTGCTTATGACTTATGGGCCTTGAAGTGTGATCAAGCCCACTGCCAACATCAAATGAGCCTATAGGGTCGCACACAAAGAGTGATGTGATCTGAGCTTATTCTCTTAGGCCTAATTTATTAGGCACTGAATAAATATATATGGATACATTTATTGGGCTAAACTGGATTAAGTTATCGGGCTTTTATTATATAAGATATAATATGGGCCGAAACTTATTGGGCTTCCATAATCTTAATGAGTTAGGATTATGATATTCTTATTCGTAATAGGAATAAGGATTAGGGTTTCTCTATAAATAGAGACCTTATCTCTCATTAGAAGAGACACGAAAACCCTAGCCACCTGGAAAAACCTAGCCGTTCATTCTTCTTTCCAGAGAAACATTAGTGCGGCATTCTGAAGTGTTTAGAATGTGCTAGCACACATTAGCCGTTGCTCGGATCATTCATCCTCATATGGATACCGGTAGAGGACGTTCGCATGTTGCAGTGTCTACAGATTTGAAAAACAAAAACCAATTCCCATCAAAAGGTAATTTCATACTAATGAGAAATTTTTGATTATACTTCTTATTGTCGTATGGTCTGTTCCGTTGCTTATTGTGAATACTCAGGCCATAGGCAATCCAATAGAAACAGCTTGTTGCCACGGTCGATAGGACATTTTGGTGGGAAAAACAACCCATTGGCATACCTTCGGTGCTTAAAATGGCCTATCGACACACCTTTGCTGGGAAAAAACAGCCCACTGGCATGGTCGATAGGAACCTTCAATGTGAAAAACAGTTCATTAGCACAGTAACTTTGCAACGTCGTTGGTAAAAATAGCCCGTTGGGCACCTTCGGTGAAAAAAAACATGTTCGTAAAACTTTGGTAGGAAAAACAACACTTTGACATGGTCGCTAGGCAACTTCAGTGGGAAAACAACTTGTTGGCAAAACGTTAAGTGGCAAGATAGCCCGTTGGCACAGTCGATAGGCACCTACTGTGCTAAAGATAGCAGGTTGGCACACCTTAGATTAGCAAAACGGCCCGTTGGCAAGATTGCTAGGCCTATTCGGTGGGAAAAACAGTCTGTTGCACACCTTTGATGGGAAAAACAGCATGGTGGCACACTTTCAGTGGCAAAATAACCTGTCAGCATGTTAGGTGGGAAGAACAACATGTTGGCACACCTTTGGAGGGCAAAACAGAACATCGGCACGATTGCTAGGCACCTTCGATAGGAAAAATAACTCATTGGCACAACTTCAGTGGGGAAAATAGCCGATCGGCACGGTTGTTATAGATCTTCAGTTGGAAAAACCACCAATTAGCACATCTTTAGTAGGAAAACTACCCGTCGGCAAAGTCGTTTGGAAACTTCAGTTGGAAAATTGTCCTGTTAGGAACCTTTAATGGGAAAAAAACACGTTGACGAACCTTCGGTGGGTGAAACAACTAGTCGACCCGATCGGTAGGCACCTTTGTTAGGAAAAACAACCCATTGGCACACCTTTAGTGGGCAAGATAGCCTATTGGCACAATCGCTAGTAATCTTCGATGCGAAAAATAGCACGTTGACAAACCTTCGGTGGAAAAAACAACACGTTGACACGTCTTGGGTGGGCAAAATAGCTCGTTGACACGGTCACTAGGCACCTTCGATGGGAAAAGCACTCTGTTGGCACACCCAAGGTGGGCAACAGAGCTCATTATCATGGTCGCTAGGAACCTTTTGTGAGAAAAATAGCCCGTTGGGCACCGTTGGTGGGGAAAATAGCACGTTTGCAAAGCTTTGATGGGTAAAACAACCCATTGGAATAGTTGCTAAGCTCTTTCGATAGGTAAAATAGCCAATCGGCACAACTTCAGTGGGCAAAACAACCCATCTGCACAGTCAGTATGCACCTTTGGTAGGAAAAACAACCCGTTGGCACCCCTTTCGTGGGCAAAACAGTCTGTTGAAATGGTTGCTAGGCACCTTCAGTGGGAAAAACAACCTATTAACACACCTTTGGCAACTTTGATGGGAAAAACAGCCCGTTGGGCACCCTAATCCTAAACCTATTAGGAATAGGAATATCATAATCTTGAACCCATCAAGATTATGGAAGCCCAACAAGTTTCGGCCCATATTATATCTTATATAATAAAAGCCCCACAACTTAATTGAATTTAATCCAACAAATATATCTACATATATTTATTCAGTGCCTAATAAATTAGGCGCAAGAGAATAAGCCTAAATCACATAAATCTTTGTGTGCAACCCTATAGGCTCATTTGATGTTGGCAATGGGCTTGATCACACTTCAAGGCCCATAAGTCATAGGCGGCCTCTAGCAAGACATTATGACTACCCAAATCAAATGAGGATCTGTAATCTGATTTAACCTGTAATTGTGGTTACAAACTCGATTCCTCTTTAACACGATATCAAGACTAATCATAAGGTATGGTACATGTCAACCTTTGATTAATCATAGTTTCTTTATTCCCAAGTTGAGTGACTATATCAAATGACATTGATGACACCTCATCAATTCATTTGAACACGGCCATGCATTTCTTTAATCAACTTGTTAAGAGGCCCAAATGATATCTCTCTCATTTAAGAGAGCTACAAATCTCATCTAAGTCATTCACATCCCTCCGCATGATTCATTTAATGTCCAACATAAGACTACTTGTTATCCGGTTAAAGATAACTTAGTCTAATGTCAAAACATTGAATTCCTCATGTAGGGAATCGTGATGACTTCAGGTCAAAGGACTAAAGTCAAACCATATTAAGAATCACTAATGACATGAAACCATATAGTGTTCTCTTTGTGGGTCGTCCAATATATGTTCTCTAACAAATATCTATGTATCTTATTTGATAACCCATATCCATGATCAGTAAAGCGTGATCATTAATCAGACCACATACTAGCCGTAATTAATTATTGTTCCACCAATAATGATCGACCAGTGACCGTTTAGAATAATATTATAATGCTTATGGCTTTACTATCAAGTCACATATTTGATGACATAAACCTAATACTATTCATGGAATGTAAATCACATTACATAAGCAATATATATGCATATATAAAGGAATACGTCATAATTTATAAATAATAAGTCATAATGTCAGTATAAAAATCACAAATGACCATTGACCTAGGGCACATTTCTAGCAATCCTTCAGCTGGAAAAACAGCACATTGGCAAACCATCAATGGGCGAAACAACCCGTCTACATAGTCGCTAGGCATCTTCGGTGGGAAAAATAGCCCATTAGCATAACTTCAGTGGGCAAGATAGCCTTATTGCACAATCGATAGGTACCTATAGTGGAAAAAGCAACAAGTTGACATATCTTAGCTGGATAGCATGGTCGGTTGGCACCTTCGGTGGGAAAAACAACATTTTTGCACACCTTCATTGCACAAAAAAGCCCGTTGGAACGGTCGCTAGGCTCATTTGGTGGGCAAAACAACTTGTTGCACACCTTCGTTGGGAAAAATGTCACATTGACACGCATTCGGTGGCAAAATAGCCTGTCAGCAAGGTGGCTAGGCACCTTCGGTGGGAAAAAATTCTCGTTGGCACACCTTCCGTGGGAAAAACAGCTCGTCAACACTGTCACTAGGTGCCTTCGATGGGAAAAACAGCTTGTTGGCACTCTTTTGGTTGGCATAATAGCCTGTCAGAATTGTTGCTAGGTAAATTCAATGGGAAAGATTGCCCGTTGGGCACCTTCAGTGGAAGAAACAACACGTTAGCAAACCTTCGGTGGGAAAAACAACAAGCAGCACACCTTTGGTGGATGAAATAGCCAGTCCACGTAGTTACTAGGCACCTTTAATGTGAAAAACAGCCCGTCGGCACAACTTTGGTGGGTAGGGCAGCCCGTTGACATGGTCGCTTTGAACCCTAGAAGGGAAAAACAACTCGTTGGCATAGTTGCTAAGCATCTTCAGTGGAGAAAACAGCCCTTTGGCACACCTTATGTGGGAAAACAGCACGTTGGCATAGCTTCGGTGGGAAAAACAACACGTTTGAAAACCTTTAGAGGGACAAATAGCCCATTGGCAAGTTTTCTAGGCACCTTCAGTGGGAATAACAGTCCGTCGGCACACCTTCGGTGGGCAAAGTAGCCTGTCTACATGGTCAGTAGGCACCTTAGGTGGGAAAAATAACCCATTGGCACACCTTCAGTGGAAAAAAATCCCTTTGACACAGTCCTTAAGCACCTTCGGTGTGAAAAACAACCTATTGGCACGGTCACTAGGCAACTTCAGTGGTAAAAATAGTCTGTTGGGCACCTTCGGTAAGAAAAACAACAAGTTGCAAACCTCCAATGGGATAAACAGCTCATTGGCACACCTTCGGTGAGAAAAGTAGCTCAATGGCACGCTCGCTTGGCACCTTTTTTGGGTAAAGTAACCTATTGGCATACTTTAGGTGGGAAAAATAGCCCGTCGGCACAGTGTCTAGGCACATTTAGCGGGAAACAGCCTATTGGCACACTATCGGTGGGCAAAACAACCCTTTGGCATAGTCACTAGGCACCTTCAGTGGGAAAAATAGCGCATTGGCACACCTTTGGTAGGCAAAACAGCCTATTGGCATGGTCGCTAGTCACCCTCAATGAGAAAAATAGGCCATTGGTACAGCTGTCGAGGACGTTCGATGGGAAAAACAGCCTGTTGGGCACCTTCGATAAGGGAAACAACTCGTTGGCCTATCTTTGGTTTAAAAAATAGCCTGTTGGTATGGTCGTCAGGCACCTTTAGGGAGAAACATAGCTCGTTGGGCACCTTCAGTGGGAAAAACAACACGTTGGCATAACTTCGGTGGGCAAAACAGCCTATTGGCATGGTTGCTAGGCACCATCTGTGGAAAAAATAGCCCTTTGGAACGGTTGCTAGGCACCTTCAATGGGAAAAAATGGCTAGTTGGCACAGTCGCTAGGCAACTTCAGTGGCAAAGACAACCCATTGGGCGCCTTCAGTGGGAATAACATCACGTTGGCAAACCTTCGGTAGGAAAAACAGCACGTCGACATAGCTTCTATGGGTCAAACAACTTGTTGGCGCGATCAGTAGGCACCTCAAGTGGGAAAAAACTACCCGTCGGGAAATCTTCGGTGGTCGAAACAACCCTTTGGCACACCTTCGATGGGAAAAACTGCTCGTCGATCTAGGAACCTTTGGTAGGAAAAAATAGTCCGTTGGGTGCCTTCGATGGGAAAAACAACACGATGGCATAACTTCGGTAGGTAAAATAGCTCATTGGCATGGTCACTAGGCACCATCAGTAAGAACAATAGCCCATTGTCATGGTTGCTAGGCACCTTTGGTGGGTGAAACAGCTAGTTGCCATGGTCACTAAGCAACTTCGGTGGCAAAAAAAGCCTGTTGGGTGCCTTTGGTGGTAAAAACATTACGTTGGCAAACCTTCAATGGGAAAAATAGCACATCGAGATAACTTCTGTGGGACAAACAACCCATCGACATGTTCACTGGGCACCTTCGGTAGGAAAAATAGCTTTTCGACAAACCTTCGATGGGGAAAATAGCCCATTGGCATAGTCGATAGGCACTTTTTGTGGGAAGAACAACCCGTTGGCAACCTTCAGTGGGTAATAAAGCCTATCAGCATCCCTTTGTTGAACAAAACAGCCCATTGACACCTTCTATAGGTACCTTTGGTGTGAAAAACCAACTATTAGCACCATCACTGGGCAACTTTGGTGGGGAAAACAGTCTATTGAGCGCCTTTGGTGAAAACAACTGCACGTTTGTAAACCTTTGGTGGGAAAAACACCACGTTGGCACACCTTCGGTGGGTGAAACAACATGTCAAAAAGGTCGCTAGGCAACTTCAGTAGGAAAAAAAAACTATTAGAACAACCTTAGTGGGCAATACAGCCCATTGGCATAGTCAATAGGCACCTACAGTGGGAAAAATAGCATGTTGGTATGCCTTTGGTTGGCAAAACGACTCGTCAGCACAATTGCTAAGCTCATTAGGTGGGAAAAACAGCACGTTGCCCACCTTTGGTGTGAAAAACAACACGTTGGCACACCTTTGGTGACAAAATAGTCCATCACCATCACTAGGCACTTTAGGTGGGAAAAACAGTAAGTTAGCACACCTTTGGTGGGAAAAACAACAAGTTAGCATACCTTCGGTGGGCAAAATAGCACGTCATCATGGTCGCTAGGCACCTGCGGTGGGAAAAATAGCCCGTTGGCAGACTTTTGGTTGGCAAAACTACTGATCAATAAGGTCGATATGAACCTTTAGTAGGAAAAGCAGCCAGCTAGCACACCTTCAGTGGGCAAAACTGCCCATTAGCATAGTCGTTAAGAATTTTTGGTGGTAAAATTTGCCCGTTGGGCACCTTCGGTGGGAAAAATAGCTCGTTTGCAAACCTTCAATGGGAAAAACAACATATTGACACACCTTTGATATGCGAAACAGCCTATCAGCCCGGTCACTAGGAATCTTTGGTGGGAAAAATAGCCTACTAGCAAGCCTTTAGTGGGCAAGATAGCTCGTTGACACAGTCACTAGGCACCTTCGGTGGGAAAAAAAGCCTGTTGGGTGCCTTCGATGGGAAAAATAGCAAGTTGGCACACCTTCGACGGGTGAAAAAAGCCCATTGGCACAATCATTGGGTGCCTTTGGTAGGAAAAACATATCGTTGGCACATCGTTGGTGGGCAAGACAATCCGTTGGCACGGTCACTAGGCACCTTCGAGGGGAAAAACAGCCTATTGGCATAGCTTTGGTGGGCAAAACAACCCATTGGTATGGTCACTAGGCACCTAAGGTAGGAAAAACAGGTCGTTGGGCACCTTCAGTGGGAAAAACAACACATTGGCATACCTTTAGTGGGTAAAACAACCCTTTGGCACACCTTCAGTGGAAAAAATAGCCCTTCGACATGATACCTAGTCTCCTTTGGTGAGAAAAACACCATATTGGCATGGTCACTAGGCAACTTCGATGGGAAAAATAGCCTGTTGGGCACCTTTAGTGAGAAAAACGGCACGCTTGCAACCTTCAGTGTGATAAACAGCACATTGGCACACCTTCAGTGAGCGAAACACCCTATTGCCACTCTCAGTAGACACCTTTTTTGGTTACTGTAACCCAATGGCGCACCTTCGGTGGGTAAACAACCCATCAGCATAGACGCTAGGCACCTTCGGTGGGAAAAATAGCCCTTCAGCGCAACTTTGGTGGGAAAAACAACATGTTGGCACATCTTTGGTGGACAAAATAGCCCATTGTCATAGTCGATATGCAACTTTGGTGTGAAAAACGACCCGTTGGGACGGTTGCTAGATAACTTTAGGGGAAAAACAACCTGTTGGGTACCTTCGGTGAAAAAAATAGTGTGTTTGTAAACCTTCGATGTGAAAAGCAACATGATGCCACACCTTCGATGGATGAAACAGCACGTCGGCATGGTCACTAGGCACGTTCGATGGGAAAAACAACCCATTGGCACAACTTCAGTGGGTAAGGTAGCCCTTCAGCTTGGTCAAGAGGCACCTAAGGTGGGAAAAATAGCATGTTGACATGGTTGCTAGGCTCATTCGGTGGGAAAAATAACCCATCGGCACAGTTTCTAGGCTCTTTTGGTGGGAAAAAAAGCTCGTTGCGTAACTTCAGTTGGAAAAATAGCACGTTGGCACACTTTCAGCAGCAAAGCAGCCCATCGGCATGATCACTATGCACCTTAGCTGGGAAAAACAGAATGTTGGCACACCTTCGGTGGGTAAAACAGCCTGTCAGCATGGTCGCTAGGCACCTTTGGTGGGAAAAATAGACTATTGCCAGACTTTTGGTGGGTAAAATAGTCGATTGACAAGGTCAATATGAATCTTCAGTGGGAAAAATAGCCTGTTAGCACACCTTCACTGGGCAAAACTTCCCGTCGACACAGTCTTTAGGAAACTTTTGTGGGAAAATCAGCCCTTTTAGCACCTTTGGTGTGAAAAACAGCACATTGGCAAACCATCAGTTGGAAAACAACACGTTGAGACACCTTCGACTGGCGAAACAACCCATCGGCCATGTCACTAGGCACCTTTGGTAGGAAAAAGAACCCATTGGAAAGCCTTTAGAGGACAAAACAACCCACTAGAATGATCGTTAGGTGCCTTCGTTGTGAAAAACAGCCCATTGGCACGGTCACTAGGTAACATTGAAGAGAAAAACAACGCATTGGGCACCTTCAGTAACAAAAACAACACGTTTGCAAAACTTCGGTAGGAAAAATAGAACGTTGGCACACTTTTAGTGGACAAAATAGATCGTTAGCACTGTCGTTAGACATCTTCTGTGGGAAAAAGAGCTCGCTAGCATAACTTCAGTGGGCAAGACAGCCTATTGGCATGGTTAATAGGCAACTACAGTGGGAAGAACAACCCGTCGGCATCTTTGGTGGCGAAATAGCCCATCAGCATAATCACTAGGCACCTTAAATGGGAAAAACAACATGTTGGAAAACCTTTGATGGGCAAAACAGCCTGTTGTCACAGTCGCTAGGTAGCTACATTGGGAAAAAAAGCCCTTTGGCGGCCTTCGGTGGGAAAAATAGCACGTTGGCAAACGTTCGGTGGGAAAAACAATAAGTTGGCGCATCTTCAATGGGCGAAACGGCTCATCGGGACGGTCACTAGGTACATTCGGTGGGAAAAACATCCCGTTGGCATACCTTCGGTGGGCAAGACTACTCGTTGGCACGATCGCTAGGCACCTTTGGCTGGAAAAAGCGCTCATTGGCAGGTTGATAGGCAACTTCGGTGGGATAAAAAGCCCGTTGGGTGCCTTTGATCGGAAAAAACAACACGTTGGCAACCTTCGATGGGAAAAATAGCTCGTTGGCACACCTTCGATGGGCAAAATAGCCCCTCAGAATAAATACCATCGTTCAAAAAAATAACCCATTGGCACAGCTTTGGTGGACAAAACAACCCTTCGAAAAAGTCCCTAAGCACCTTCGGTGTGAAAAATGACTAGTTGGAATGGTCACTTGGCAACTTTGGTGGTAAAAATAGTCCATTGGGCACCTTCGGTGAGAAAAACAGCACGCTCGCTTCACATGGTCGGTAGGCACCCTCAATAGGCACAATGGTAAAAACAGTCTGTTGATAAGGTCGCTAGGCACCTTTGGTAAGATAAACAACACGTTGGCACACCTTCGGTGAGCAAAACAATCCATTGATATGCTCGCTAGGAAACTTTTTTGGGTAAAGTAAACCATTGGCACACCTTAGGTAGGCAAAAATAGACCGACAATATGGTCTCTAGGCACATTTGGTGGGAAAAACAGCACATTGGCACACCATCGATGGGCAAAACCACCCTTTGGCATGGTCACTAGGCACCTTTGGTAGGGAAAACATCTCATTGGCACACCTTTGGTTAGCAAAATAGTCCATTGGCATGGCTACTAGTCACCTTTAGTGAGAAAAACAGCCTGCTGGTATGATTACTGGGGATCTTCGGTAAAAAAAAAAAGCAAATCAGCACGGCTGCTAGGCACTTTTGGTTGGGAAAAACAATCCATTGGCATACTTTTGATGGACAAAATAGTTGGTCGGCAAGGTCAATATAGCACTTCAGTGGGAAAAACAACCCTCTAGCACAACTTTGGTGGGAAAAACTGCCTGTCAGCACAGTCGTTAGGAAACTTTAGAGGAAAAATCAACCCATTGGGAACCCTCAGTAGGAAACACAGCACGTTGGTAAACCTTTAGTGGGAAAAAAAAACGTTGGCATACCTTTAGGGGGAAAAATACCATGTTAACGAAACAACCTATCGGCCTGGTTACTAGACACCTTAGGTGGGAAAAACAGCTTGTTGGCACACCTTTGGTGGGCAAGACAGCTCGTTGGAATGATCACTAGGCACCTTCAGTTGTAAAAGTATCCCATTAGGCACCTTTGATAGGAAAAATAGCATGTTAACACACCTTCGATGGGCGAAATAGCTCGTCGATATGGTCACTAGGCATCTTCGATGGGAAAAACAAGCTACTTGCACACCTTCGGTGGGTAACACTACTCATTGGCATAATCACTAGGCCCCTTTAGTGGGAAAAATAGCTAATCGGCTGTGGTTGAGTCTTTGAATTACTCGCTTGGAAACCGAATAAAAAAAATTTAATTCCAAGGATTGCAATAGAGAGTGCGGCCCCAGGTCATCTCACTTAATTGGAACCTAGAGCAATTGATCTAAGCTAGCCAAATTGTCAAGAAATGAAAACTAAATTAATTAAGAGTAGGGTTTTGGATTGTTTTGATTAATCTAAATGACTTGAACTAAATGAAAGAAAAGTGTGTAAAAATTTATTTTTGGATTTTTGGTAAATAAAAATTGAAAACTAAAACAATGATCAAATGTGATAAAATCCTCTTGAAAATGATCTTTGACTATTATGGTTCCAAACAAATCTTTGGGAACGAAATTCACTAAGTTTCTGAATGATAAACATTTAAGTCCAGGGTTTTAATCAATGAACTCCATTTCTTAAAACCTTGACGAATGCATCTTAGTGTGTGTAATGGGCAAGTTAATGCAAGTGATCAATTTGGATCAAGCATAATCTCAATCTCAAACACAACTAGGCAGATAAAAGAGAATTAACACAATCACGAAAAAGACATATATGAAACTTCATAAATTGAGCATCCAAGTTCTACACAAACAAGTCCATAACACAGTGCATTGTTCAACTCTTGATTAAACACTAATCAAGAAAAACCTAACTACAAAGCATAAATCCTAACTCAGGAGGTATAACAATGTAATCAAATATGACAATGTAAAACAAGTCCCTTTTGAAACCTATTGAACTCAAGCCATCGTTATATCTTCAAGAGGAAATGATGTTCAGCCAAGCATCACTCTAGGAGCACTCACTACTGTAAACACACCGACAGCATCCATGGTAGCAACAACCAGATGAGAGCAACGATGAGAAGTAAAGAAAATCAGTAATGGATGAAGGTCGAGGGTGCGATATGAAGTGTCTATGTTGGCTCTCCCGAATGTATTTATGTTGAGCCCTCCCCTGAATAACCAGATTTGGTATGTTTTTAAATGTAGGGTCGTGGGTCGGGTTAGAATAGTGAAAATTTTTTTCTAAATATGGTCAGGTTTTCAACGTTTCGTTCTGATGACAGGCAGGCTTGCCGCAGCATTGCGTCTTTCCTGGATCCTTTCCCCCAACGAGAAAATTAATCTTCGCCACGGTGAACTTTTCTCAAAAGCTTCGCCTGATTCTTCATTTTTTACCACGACGACAGATGGGCTTGCCGCGGTGAACTTGTACCGAAGGCTATCTCCTGTTGACTTCAATTCAGCATGTTGACTCCCTTCTCCTTGAGCATCTTACAATTAAAAATAGCAATTTTCAGTATCAATTGTTCTTAGAAAACTTAAGAGATGCAATTAATACCAATTGTGACAATTTTTACTATCAAATTGCATAAAATAAAAGTGCACACTCAAGAATTAATTTAAGCACAAAATCAAGAATTAGGAGTCGAAAAGCATAGTAAAGGCCATAAAAGTGTTGCCAATTTAGATAATAAACTTGGGCTCAATCAAATTCCCCCACACTTAAACCTTTGTACTCTTGGACAAGGTTTATAAGAGTCAAAGAGACACAAGTGTAAACAAAAAATTCTTATCATGCTTAAAAAAATAATAGAAAACTGGAAAAATTCACTTTCTCAGAGATCAACCAAAGCAGAGTGAAAGAGTGCCAAGAAAATAAACACTATAAGAGTTTAATCCAAGAGATTGAGCAAGAAGAGATTTCACTCAAGGTAAAGTGTTTGCTCTCATCTCACTTGTGGTTAAGGATATTTTCACTCTAAAATCTGCTAAGTCCATTCTCTACCATAAGCTTGTAACAGTCCTACTTCTCTACTACAACAACTATAATTTTAAAAATCAAGAGGATTTTTCAAGGTTGTAAGGCACGAAAGGCTATATGATGTGGATGAAATGGACGAAGGAAGAAAAAGTATGAGTACATGCACTATAATTATGAAATAGATGTCAACAGCAAGACAATATTTACACAAATGATACTTTTTTTTGTTTTTTGGTTTTTTGTTTTTTTCAACATAAATATAACACATACGTATAAAAAATATATTTGTTTCTTTTTTTTCTTTCTTTAGAACACACAAGTAGAACCCAAATACAAAATAACCTATTAACACCATACAAAGATGCATGCATGCACTCAAAAATAATGACTCAAGGGGCTAGAAATGGATAGGTGTTTATGGGATTGTGTTTGGGTTAAGGGATTTTGAAAGAATGCCTCTATTATGTTAACAAAATTCTAGTTCATACAGCTTTGATTAAGAATTAAAACAAGTTCTAGAGAGATATGAAATAAACAGATGTACATTAATTAGAATTGGAAAAAAATTAGGCCCAATTATCCTTCCAACAAGGGTAATATCTCCATGAACAATCTCAAGTCTTAAAAACATAAAGTGCTACTTTATTAGCATGCCTTCATTTACTTTGTGTTGAAAACATCGAAAATAAAAATTGTCAAATCTGACTATCATTTAGAGAATGGTAAGTATTTTCAAAAACTCAAGAATCACTTTGAAACTTATAAATTCTTTAAAAAACAAAAGTGACAAGAGTCGAATGAGGGAGAATTTTAAATTGAGCCAAATTTCTTAACATAAATTGGTCCTACAATAGTGTGATGCCACGATGAAAAATAAGCTCACCGCGGCGAATGTTAATCACTACCGTGGCGACAGGCAAGCTCGCCGCGGTGAGAAATAAGTTGTTGGCTATGGCGAAGGCACAGTACACCATGGCAAAAAATGGTAGAAACTCAATTTCACATTCACCAAGTTTACAGGTATGCATAAATGACAGACACAAACAAGAGATATAATATGATAAAAGCTCCCCCACACTTAAACAACACATTGTCCTCAATGAAAAAGAACAAGTGACAGAATTTGAAAGTTCCATAAGAATAAAGTGGAAGGAGAAAAAGTAATGTGTGTATTAATGGGTTGCAAAAAGTCAGATTGTACAAAAGGATCTGAGTATCCCACTAATGAACTAAAAAAAATAACAACAAAAAGAAAATACAAAAGAAATGCGCTCGAACTAATCTCTCGTGGAATCCTTCACAACAACTGAAGAGTCTGCCCCTGATATGCCGGTGCCATCAATGGGGTCATCTTCCTCAAAATGAAGCATAAAATGCAGGTACGCGGCAATCAAAGCATCCATCCACCCGCGATATTGATGATCCTGCTCCTATCGGGCTACCACCTAGAGAAGGGTCTCCTGCAAGGCAGCCACTTGGTGGGCGAGTGCTTGTAAAGTAATCGGATCAGCAGGTGCAGGAGTGGGCGGAGTGTCCTCGCGCGGCAAGGCCTCGGAATGGGAAGCAGTAACATCTAAGATGGAGGTGGGCTCTGGAGGGGGTGGGGGTTACGGTGGAGGAGGCTGTAAGCGAGGTTGTCATAGGCGCACGTATCTAAACAAAGGTGCCGGGTCGAAATAGCTACCATTAGCATATTTCGAGACATTATGGGTGTCGATAATGAGGTGAGGAAAGATGATGGAATGGTTATGATGTGCTGTAGTGATGGAATCACGAAAGGTGGAGGCAAGGGTGAAGGCTACATGGATCGAGCAACTGGTCATAAGTAGATATACATAAAGGGCTTGGTGTTTAGTGATGTATGCCAGGTGGGAGGTGGGAAGGATGTTGTTGCAAATGAGGTGGAGCCAAGGACGAGCCTCAGGGCGGAGGTCAGAACGTTTAAGATAGCATTGAGAGAGGCCAGGTTAATGCCATGCGGCACCCTCAGGACAGAGGGTACGCAGGATATTATCCCAGGGGTAGTTGTGGATAAACTGCTCATAGTGGCAGTGGAGGTTGGGGAATGCTCGCAGATCGCAGCGGCGGTGAAAGGCGTAGGGATAATGACATCCCCAAAATTAATTTCTAAGGTTTCATGAAGGCAAGCATAGGTGTAGAAATGACAGATAAATTTGTCATTGCCCTTATCCCTAGGGCAAACTAATCCTTGGAGCTGAGAATTAACGATCTGACAGATGAAAGGATTATTAAGTACGGATAAAGGAAAGGGAAGCTCCTTAAGGAACGGTCTAGCATCGATCTACTCAGTTAAGGAAGTATATGCAGGATCAGCTGGCTGAGCAGAAGGAGCTGAGGAATGGGATAGATGGGAGGAATGGGTGGAGGAAGAGGACAAGGAGAAATCAGATGAAGAGGTAGGAGATCGGTGGGATGCATTCTTAGTTCGAGGCTTTTTCTTGTAGAAAATAAGAAAAATAAATATAAGGATTAAACAAATTCACTAAGACATCAAAAATCTGGAACTTCATTGCGACGAAATGGGTCTATCGTCATAGCAAAAACTGTGTGTCTCATACCGCGACAAACGAACCCTAATCGATAGAAACTTAAAAGAAGGGAAACGAAATGAAAAAGAGGGTACTTACGAAGAAGGGCGAGAAGGAAACGAGCACAAACAACGCACGAGGACTGGTAGAAGGAAGAGTAATATAACGAAAAGAGATCACTTGGTAACTTGGGTTTGTCGTGGCGTAGTTGGAATGTAATAGATGAAACTGAGAAGGAAAGAAGGGGTCGGTAGGTGTAGAAGGAGGGATAAATAAAATGGAGAAAAAGACAAAAGGCATACGAAAGATCAGAAGAACATTAAGGGTAAAAGAGGAATTTCACAAGGAAATCTTCACGCAAAGGGTCTTTTGCTGCGGTGAAGGTATTTGCTGCTGCAAAAGAATTAAATCACACCGCGGCAAGGGAATTAAGTCATGCCGCGGCATGGTTGCACACCACTGTTCACCGCGGCGAAAAAGTGATCATTGCCGCAATGAAGGTGCTTCAGAGGCGTGATGCTGCGGCAATTGATAGGTTTGTCGTGGCGAAGTAATCAATCTACACCACCGCAAAAGTACCATGCTGCGGCATAGATTTCCCGAAGCATAACAAAAGCAAAGACATGAAAAATTCTAAGGGATACTCATCTCATTTACAAGTCCTTAACCATTTCAACACAACATTCAACCCACTATCT
>JAOSBN010000354.1:0-19633 GCA_027563595.1 Erythroxylum suave | reverse complement strand
TTTTATTAATAATAAATATTTTCATTACAAAACTGTAACTGAAGAAGATAAAGTTACATGTAAATACACTTACTTTCCTGGGTACTATATTTACATAACTCCAATAACATCCTTGTCATAGTTGTTTCAGAAGTGATCCAGCCAAGGGTCACGATCATGATAGAAGCACATTTTCAATATGATCGTGAGATACCTGTCATGATCTTGAAATGCATGAGATAGACATGAGGATCCGCTTCCATTTTCATTTTTGGAGGGTTGTTTTAGACTTTTTAGCCTGGGTAAAACCTAGTTTTCACCCTAAAACGAAAAATAACTATAACAGGAAATAATATGACCATAATGATCTAAGCCTCCATCTTACCATTTAGAGAAAGAAGCCAAGGAAGAGATAAAAAGCAGAGAAGAGGAGAAGAAGAAGAAGAGGAGCTACTGCCAACCACTCTTTATCATTCCTTTTCAAGTTATTTCTTATTGCTCTTGTTCTTTACTTCATATGATGTATGATTTGGATATGATGTTGAATACTTTGTTATAGGTGTTTTAACTTCATTTGGGATTGATTCTTAAATCGAGTGTGACTTATTTGCTTATTATGTTACTGAATGTTTGGGTATTGTGATTATTTATGGTTTTTGCATACTTTGATAATAAATTGAGAGAGTGAACTGATAGTAACATGATTAGGTTGGTAATGAGAATTAACAACCTAATAAAGAAGATCGACAATTAAAAAAGAGAGATCTTGTCTAAGGACTCGATTTTCTATTAGATTGCTTAAGAACTAATTGGAACATGAGCTGTTTTATTAATTGAAAAACTGCAAAATAAAAAATTTGGATTCAATTAGGGATTATGATTTAGGGTTTAATGATTAGGTCTCAAGAGAGAATAATCAACCTTTTGAAATTCTAGCATCGTTATTAATCAAATCCAAAGTAATTAAGGTATTAATTGACGATAAAATGAATCCCCTCTTCCCATAATTGTTTGATCTTGTGTAGTATGATTTTTCAATTGTTAAGTGGTTCTGTTTTAATTTGATTTCCTTGTGTTAATTCAAAATTTCAATTTCAATCAATTCATAATCAATTTCCTATGTGAAATCTACAACAACCCACATACATGGCAATCAATTTCCTGTACTTACATTCATATGGTACATTTCTATTCAATGCTATACATATACCATTAGAAAATTTTACATCAGTTAACATTATCATTTAAAAGTAGTAGTACATCTTTGTATTTACATGATAATGCAAAAAGAAAATATATAATTTCGTTTACTCTTTTACATCTACAATCATCTTAAACCAAAACACATTCCAAAGGTATAATGGGGAAACAGTTAGTTTGGATGATCACTCATAGCAGTCATCGACCAAGCACACGCATTTTGAAATACCACAACTCATATACCATAAATTCACATTCATGAACTAAACATTAATAGTCAACACTCATTGATATAAATTATTAACAAGAATAGAAATGCTCATCAGTGCCAACTATTTATGTTTTCATGCTGTATTTCTTGTTTATAACTATTTACTTTACTTTCTATGTTAGGCCTGCACATTTCCATGGGTGTGGATAATGAGCTGTGGATAATCAAAGCCATCAAACTATGGATACATTATAGTCTCAAAATGAAGACAACATTGGTCAAATTGTAGCATCTGCGCTATATCCCTATAGGCATGCCTATCTATCCACCAAAAAGACAATAGAGTATGCACTGTAACATTTCCTTTAACCATTTTCCAATTTCATAATTTATATATTGACAAGTTTAATGATTTACATTTCTAGTCATAAAATCTGTATTTGTGTTCGCACATGCAAGTCATAAATTACCACAGTTAGAAGGGTTCAAAATCACACTTGTATAATCATACTATTATATATATAAGCGATAAATATGCATACAAATCATTTATGTATATGTAAATTTTCTTTAGTTTGCATTATGCTCAATCTTAAATTCCAATGTTCAATCACCCAATTCACATAATGTAAGTCCTATTTCATTTATTTCTAGGTGTTTGAAAAGTTTCATACACATTCAAAAAGGTTTGGATATGATTCGATAAAAATTAGAAATGAAAACAAACACAAATATGCAAGTTCCTTCCCGTCGTGTCCCCTGCCTAAAATTCACACCTCCACTTTTTCTGGAATTTTAATATGTAAAATGTTCCAATAAGGCGTTTAGGTCTTCTGGAAACTTTTTTCCTTATGTCTATAGTTTCTAAATAGCTAAAAATCAAGTCATTTTGACTTCTAAATCATGAGATATAAACCAAACATCACAAGCTGCTCCAAAACAGGGGCAACATCAGGTCACCACTTTCGATCTTAGTTTCCAATGTCATAAATCTAGAATTAATTTAGAGTATCTTCTAGAGACTTCTAGTTCTATGTCTTAGTTTTTGTAATCAATTGAAATCACCCAATTTAGAGGGTTATAAACTGAGTTATGACTAAACAATGTTACTGGTTCAACAAACCTTAGACATAATTTTACTATACGATACTCTCTTGTCATAATTTAACCAATTCTATTTAAGATAGCACCAAAATAACACCAAAGCATCATTCCAAAAACCATTACACATCCAAATGAATCTTTTTATCACTTTAAACATACAAAAAAAGAGAAATTAAACTAAGTGTAGTCCCAAACCTTAAAATTTCCCAATTAGCTTTTTTTTTAGTACTCTTTCTTCTCTTCCCCTTTGGCTTTATCTGATTCACCAACTAGAACACCAAAAATATAAATCTCAAATCCCAATTTCGACCTTATAATTCTAACTCTTCATGGGCAAAGCAAGAAAGATGAAGATGAGACAACAAACCATAAATGGTGTGAAATTTTACCTTGATTTTCTCCTAGGATTGGCTTAATTCCTTATGCAAAATGGGGTGATTAAGGAGATGGAATGGCAAGGAAATGAGAAAAGAAAATTTTTCTCTACTTACACGTCCCTCCAATCTTTCTACTCCCCTAATGAATTTTGGATTCTTAGATAGATGTTTCAATCCCATTAGACCATATGTTACAATCCTATCGGATTATTTGTTACAGTTCTAATAGACCATGTATTACAATCCTATTGGATCATTTGTTACAATAATATTGGACCATGTGTTACAATTTTGTTAGAAACACATGCTTTAATATTATTGGTCACACATGCATTAATCCTATTGGTTGCACATGCTTTAATCCAGTAGTCTATAAGTTGACTTTAGGAAAATTACACATCAATCCTTCTTCTTCCCTTAATTCCCATATGATAATATAGATTAATTTCATTAACCTATTTCTTAATTTTATAATGGCATAAATTTCATGTAATTTGTTTAATTATATCAGGACTTATACTTAAAAACTACAAGCTATTTGAAAAAAAGGACATTAGCTAGAATTCAACTTCAAAGTAGAATTAAAAAATCTTAGAGGCAGAATCAAATTTCAGTTCCTTCATCAAAATTTTATACCTATGTCACTATTTTAATCTCCAGTTGGAATTATCTAATTTAGAGGTCTATGGGCTAGGATATTTATTAGAATTTATCTATCCAATGAGGCACGCATCCGAAATTAGCTAACTTCGGTCTTATCATGCAAGAGCAAAGAAAAAACACATCCAATTTAACCAAAAACATCCAATTTGCTTATGGAATACTTATTTTATCAATTCCCCTCACTTCACACTCATAAATCCGAGCAAGCATATAAAAAATTCCCATCCATATTTCACAGTTATGTATATATGCCCACACTGAAATGAACAAATTACCCATTTATCCATGTCTTTTACATTAATTACCATTATGTCTCTTACTCTACTTAGGTGCACTTAATTCATTATGTTCACTTCATAATACAACCTAGACATGAAATAATACTTCTATAGTATATTTTGGGGCATTACAACTCTCCCATTTGAGGTTATGAACAATACCAACGACCAAAATGTAGGTTGCATGTTAAGTTAAAGAAAGGAAAAAAAAGTTACATGTAGTTTATTACATAAGCAAGACACTTACAGGATCCCAAATAAACTACACCACCACAGAAAAGGAGTCACTTGCAGTGGTGTATACATGCGACAATTTTCTATTGTACCTCTTATTTTAAGGTGATCATATTTACCAATCACACTATGCTAAAATATATTTTTTCCGAGAAGGCCAAGAATTATTCGATGGATGCTAGTTTTGCAAAAGTTTGACATTGAAGTGTGAGATAAGAAAGGAGTAGAGAACGTAGTTGCAGACCATTTTTCATATCTGGATAGAGGGCAAGTCGAACAAAGTGATGACATTAATGAAAAATTCCTTGATGAAACTTTAATACTACTCAACAGTATGGCGATACCATGGTTTGCTAATATAGCAAATTTTGTCGCCAGTGGTAAGCTCCTTTATGATCTGTCATATTAACAGAGGAAATGATTCTTGTATGAGTGTACCAATACTTATGGGATGATCCATTCTTATATCGGTTGTGTGCTAATAGATTGATAAGATGGTGTGTTCTAGAGGAGGAGATGTGAAACATATTGACATAGTGTCACAAAGCTTTGTATGCTAAACATTATGGCAGAAACAAGATGGCATCTCAAGTATGTGAATATGGATTCTATTCACATCATCTATTTAAAGATGCTTAGGCATTCATGACACAGTGTGATAGATGTCACAGAGTGGGAAAAATCTCTAAAAGAGATCAGATGCCTTTATCTAACACCATAAAAGTTGAAGTTTCTGATGTATGAGGCATTGACTTCATGGGTCCTTTCCCATCCTCTAATGGGAACACATAAATTTTGGTAGGTGTTGACCATGTATCAAGATAAGTTGAATTTGTGGTGACTCCAAAAAATGACAAAAAGGTTGTTTAGAAATTCATTAAATGATTATTCAACCGATTTGGAGTGCCAAGGGCAATAATAAGTGATGGAGGAGCACATTTTTATATCAGATCCTTTTATGTTGTCCTTAAAATGTAAGGATTCCACTATTTTTATTACCCACAAATGAGTGGATAAGTGGATGTCATAAATAGGGAGCTAAAACGCATTTTAAAAAAGACGGTGAATAGTTTAAGGAAGGACTAGGCATTAAAGTTGGATGATGCCCTATGGCTTATCGAACCACTTTCAAAACTCCATTCAAAACGGTTCCCTTTAGGCTTGTATATGTTAAAGCTTGTCATTTGCCTGTAGAACTAGAGTATCGAGCATATTGGGCAACGAGAGTTTTAAATTTTGACTGGAAGCAAATGAGTGAGAAATAACTTTTGAAACTAAATGAACATGATGAGTTTCGCCACAATGTATGTTAAAATGCCGAAATAAAAAAGTGAAGAGGTGGCATGATTCTCATCTGAAGCAAAAGGAGTTCAAGGTAGAAGATGCGAGTATGCTACTTAATTTTGGGCTAAAACTGATTCTAGGAAAGTTTAAATTGTGATGGAGTGGACCTTTTACGGTCACCCAAGAATTCACCTATGGAGCCCTCTAATTAGACAACTCAAATAAAGAGATCTTTAAGGTAAATGGGAAACATTGTAAACCTATCTCATAGGAGTGGTCTCCAAGGAAAGGGAAGTAATTTCTTTCATTTTGGATACTTAAAGAGTGCTTCGAAAGATGAAGGCCAAGTTAATGATCATAAATTAACATATTCAGTAGTTTACTTTCTTTCAAATTCGAGACTTAGGTTTTCTTTGTCTTTCTTTTTTTCATAATGGATTGGAAGGCTGTAGATGACAAGATATTGAGATGTTGATGGAAATGTAAATTAGGGAAGGAATTCAAGAGTGACACGAAGAAATGAATCAAAAAGGGGGAAGGAGCATAAAATTACTACATAGTCACGATCATGACCCAATATTGCAATCTTTATTATTATCATCTCCTCTAGTAGGGCAAACTTGGAACATGTGATTTTGAAGTTTTCTTTCCCAATTTCATCCCTCCTTTTTCCCAATGTCCTATATATTTATACTTACCCTCATTTTTCTTACCCACAATACTGTCTCTATAGAATCAAGACTCTCAAATCCTCTCACTTCTCTTTATAATCCTCCTCAAAGTTCGTTCTTTCTCTGAAATCTTCACACATCACTCATTTCAAATGGTTCCACGAGTTAAGAAAATGACTAAAGCATTCAAATAAAGGTTAAAGTGAAAGTGTCAGCGTGTGGACAAAAGAATCGAGCGGTGAATTACAAAACACCATTTTCAGTTTACTCGGAAGAGGAAGGTAACCATTTCCAAAACCTTCGTTCTAAAAATATTTTTGTGCCTAGATATTTAGATTTTGAGATATTGGAAAGAATTAGATTGAGAGAAAAGGTTGAAAAATTAGGAAGAAGAATTCAATGGGAGAAATTTATGGGGTTCAACTTTGTCATCTATGAAGAACTTACCTTTAAAATTTTCATATCCCTTTAATTTGTGTAAGATAACCCTAAGGAATTATGGTTTTAGTTACAGGGTCAACTGTAGAAGTTAAATTATGAAACTTTGTGTGAAATTGGTGGATCCCTGGAATCAACCATTATAGATTAGCATGACGACTTTCAGGCCACATGATATCGGGCTCAACTGACTAGGTTGGATAACTTTAACCCTAAAAATGCATATAATAACACAAGTCATAGTCCTAAACACTAGCTGCTACACTAATTTATGTGTCAAACTATGTTTGAAAAAAGTGAAAACAACAAGTATTCTGTAAAGGAGCTATTTATTTTGTGGTGCATGGTTAATAACTTCCAAGTTTGTACATCCACCTAAATTTTTAACAATATTATTCATACCCTAAAAATGAGAAGCAATAATCTTTGTATGGGATACTTGGTTACTGCTATTGTAAAATATTATGTTGTTAATTGCAATGGACTAACTATACATTTCCTAAGTTTCTTAACACTCATCATTTGACGAGAGTTGAGATCTTGAAGTTACACAATATGGAACTTAGAGATATTAGTTCCAAATCACAGGTAAAAAATAGGGTAGGACAGGCCAATTTTAGCTCAACAACATCGTAACAACAAATTGAGGAGTCAACTAGTGAAGAATCTAGAGAAAAAGAGAAAACCAGATGGTAAAGGTGCTTAACACAATGTCAGACAATACCAAGGTGTTGAAGGAGATAACAAAGGAGCAAAGATGACAATGCCAAGACATTCGAGGAATTTACAAATACTTTGATGCTCAAGGCATTTAAATACCACCTCTGACACCATCACCACCTCAATCGCCATGGCAAGTTTATGCTCTGACCTTAATTTTTTTGTTTTTTGTTTTTTTTGTTTGTTTTATTCCCACCTAACATGTTATTTGTTCTCCTCAAATTGAGGATAATGTATTGTCCAAGTGAGGGGAGATTTGCATTTGTATTTTTATGTTGAGTGTGAATTTTACATGTTGTATGTTAGTTTTGTTTAGGAGTTCATGCTGTAAATCATGTGAATGTGTCAATAGCTAGGACTTAATGGAATCAGTTTAGCTTTGACCATAGTCTTTTGAGTTGTAAAGATTTATTAGTTTGTGAAATTTGTGTTTTAGGTATCTGTAGTTAAATATGCATGCTAATTAGGATATAACGTTAGTTCATTCACCATACAAAATTTTCTATATACATTTATAATTTTAGCTCAATTGAATAAATAGCATCTTTAGTATCTTTTCAAGAGGATGATTAGCTAAAGAAATGAGCTAGGTTATATAACATGTGCAAAAATTGTGTATCGTTAACAAATAGCTATTTTATTGCCTTCTAGTTATGAATAGAGCTAGTAGCCAATTGATAATGTGATCTAGTTAAGTAATCATGGGATAATCATCACAAATGTTTGCCTTCATGTCAAAAGGTTAGAATGGCATTCCAACGAGGCCAATTAATAAAACATCCTAGTTAAGTAATTGGGACACATTCATAAAAAATGTTTTCCTTCGCGTCAAAATATTAGGTCAATGTTAAAGAAAATTATCAAAGAAATCATGTGTTTATAAATAAATCCTACCGATCTTTGTGAATTGCATGATTTTTCATGAAAACCTACTTAGGGATAGTTACAATTTTGATTGACTAACTAATTATTAATGTGTGTGTGCAAGTGTTGGGGGTGAGTGAATATGACATTAAGGACTTGATTATGCATATTTAGTCCAAAGTGCTTAGCCATAGATTTCATAAGTTAATAAGTTAGAACAACTTGAAGGATTGTGTTTGTAGTTAAATTAGTTTCATGAAGTTTGATACCATTGTATCCTTATTGTGTATGCGCGTATATATGTGTTATTGTTTGGTGTTTGATTTTATATGTGTTCGATTTTTGCTTGAGGACAAGTAAAAGTTTAAGTGTGAGGATATTAATAGTTGTAGTTTACATTATATTATTGTAGGTATTTTAGTGTGTTTTTATATGTTGATTAGATGAATTGTGCATGTTTAGGTTTAGAATTTTGTAATGAGATAATGTGTTTATGTTTCTGAGTGTTATGAGGTTTAAAGAATGTTAGTGTGTTTGAGATATTTTGATGCAATTGTTAGTGTTTGAAATCAGACAAAGAAGGTTCAAGGAAGTTGGAGAAATTTTGTAGAAAGGGCCAGGCCACAATTGTGACATCCTTACCATAGATCCAACCAAGGGTTATAATTGTCACATATTTGTCATGACTGTGGCAGAAGCTCATTTTCAAAGGTCACGATTGTGACATCATTTTCATGATAATGAAAGAAGCTTATTTTGAAGGGTTATGATTATTAAATACCTATCATGATCATGAAATGTACGAGACAAACATAGGGATTTGCTTCTGTTTCATTTTTTGAGGGTCGTTTTGGACTTTTTGGCTAGGGTAAAACCTATTTTTTTACGTTAAAAGGAAAAAGAACTATAAAAGGAAATAAGATGACACTAATGAGCTAAGCCTCCATCTTACCAATTAGAGAAAGAAGCCAAGGAAGAGAGAAGAAGGAGAGAAAAGAAGAAGAAAAAGAATAAGACGAAGAAAAACTACCACTAGCCACTCCTTGTCATTCCTTTCTAAGTTATTCCAATTTCCTCTTGTTATTTACTTTAGATGATGTATGATTTGGATATGAAGATGATGAATGCTAATAGTTGTTAAATGCATCGTGTTTTAAGGTTGAATTTGTTATGTATTTAGTGTTAAATTGAGTGTTTAGTGTGTATTTAGGTTTTAATTATGTTAGTTTATATGTTTTTATGGGTTAGTATGAGTTTTTGAGCTTAAATGTTATATTTTTTGAGGTACTTTGATGCGTTTGTTATTGTTTCAGGGTAAATAATGAAGAATAGAGAAGTTTCGAAGATTTTAGGCCAAAATCATGGTCTATTCAAAAAGAGGCAAGCCGGCAGGAAGGGAACGATCATGGCAGAGAGCTCTTAATCAGGCCAAGATCGTGCACTTTGGGCCATGATTGTGATAGAGAGGGTTAGAAACGGGCCACGATCATGGTATACATTGGGAAGACACAAAAATAGCTTAAAATGCTAAGTTTTGTAGGACTTTCGAGCCGTTTCGATCCCGAATCAAGGATATAAATAGAACATGAAAGAAGAGAAGAGTAGCCTTTTTGCGTCAGCCAAATTTCAAAGCCCTAGGGATCATATTGAGATATTTGAGGAAAGAGATGAATGAAGAAAGATATGGAGAAGAAGCTTGACGTGGAGTACTTCCCAGAACAAGTGATTTCTCATAGTCGCTGCCTCCACTAGTCCATTCTAACAGTGTTTTCTAGTTTTATTTCAATTTTATTCATGTATAGAATTAGGATAATCATTAAGAATATGTGTTGTGAATGTTGATTTTTTGTCTAAACTCACCTTCAGGATTTTTATCTTTGAGATTAATGAAGTTTGATTTATTGTGTTTTCATTAAGTTAATTGTAATTCAATATATACTCTTAATAGTTCAACAATAAATTAAGAGGGGGAGTTAAATAAAAATCATCAAATTAGGCTAATAAGAGTTAGGTAGTTTGATAGATAAGAATTGAATCAAATAGGTGAAATTATGTAACGAGAGATTGAGCATAGGTTTCTGGTAGGTAATTGGACAATTTCAGAACTAATTTAGGTTTTAGGTTAATTGGAAATTGAGAGATTACAATTCCATAATTTAAATTAGGGGTTCTAAATTAAGGTTAAAGATTATAACTCGAGAGAGATGATTCTACCCTAAGGCCGTCCAGACCTAATAATTTGATGATTCCATAATTGATTAGATTTTCATTAATTTTATATTAAAACACCCTTTCTCTCAATTGGTAATTTCTAGTTTGATTCGTTATATTTTTTGAATTCAATTCTTGATTTTTTTTTAATTGGTTAAATTTCTACATTACAAGCTTTAGATTTTAGTATTAGATTACCCTCCTCATTGGAATGATACCTTAGGTATTACTCGAACGACCCGTGTGCTTTCGAAAATATTGAGGTTATAAATATTAATATTTTTCATACATAAATCGTCGATCAAGTTTTTGACACTATTTCTGGGGAGGCAATTAGTTTAGTTCTTTAGTCTACAGCTTTTCACTAACATTTGTTTTTAATAAAAAATAAAAATAGGAAAAAAAGAAAATAAAGAGGGAGTTTCGGGCGTAAAGTAGGGACACATTAAGACATCTTAGAGTGAGGGTTAGACATCTGAAGAGTTAATTGTTGTGATGGGATAAAAACAACAATCATGGAAGATAGATATTATAGGGAGCAAGGATATTTTGAGAATTGTAATAAGTCACATTATGGTTGGGGAAATAACAACCCTTATTGGAACCCGTCCAACAATGTAGGGACTTATTTAGGACATCAAGACCTAGTTGAATTCCAATATGATGAATCTAGTTCATGGTAATCTAAGCTAGAAAAAATCATAGATAAGCTCACATATATGGAAGAGAACCATAAGAGATTGGAAAAGAAGTTCGAGCAAGTGACAGAAGATCACGCATCTTTTATTCACAATCTAGATGTTCGAGTAGGCCAGCTTTCTAAGGAATTTTGTAAACAAAGTGTGGAGAACTGTCTGTACAGCAAGAGAGTAAATTCAATAGTGTTATGTTAGGCTATCACATTTAGGAATGGGGAAGAGCTTGAAGAACCAGTGGAACACCAAGTTGAACCCCACTTTATTAAAGACCAAGGGACGAAGAAAGAGGATGAAGAATAGAATGCCAACCCTTCTTTTTATTCACCAGTCCTTGATATATCATATGTGAACATCGAAAAATCATGGGTAGACGTTTATAAAAAGAACCCTATGTTTTGGATTGATGATGATCAAGAGACATTCTACATGAATGATGTATTTAAGAATCCGAAGTTTAGTAGATCATTCAGGATAATTAATGTGTTCGAATCTTCTGAAGACCAAGAGGATGAAGAATAAATGACGACAACCATTGAGTTTGAAGAAACTTTGAAAGCTTATGTTTAGGAAGCAAAAGAAGCAGAGGGGATGAAGGTGATTAAGGAAGAAAGAGAGAAACTCATCTTTGTATAAGAAAAACTGTTGGAGTCAATTGAAGATTCAGGGATTTTTTTATTCCTTATTTTGTTGATAGTTTATTCAAAAACAAAGACATTATTGAGTTTACTTGGTTTCCATAATGTTGTTCATATTGTCCTTTTGATTATTCTGCAATTTGTAGTTTACTTACAAGCTATGAAATTGAGGTTGAGTGAAAAGGGTGGAAGTAAGCCACTCATAATTGATCCTGGCTGAGCATCCAAGGATAAAGCGTTAAGCTACCAACGTTAAAAGAAGTGTTGCATGGGAGGCAACCCTTGGAAAAATTACTTTCTTTGATTGTTTTTGTTAGAACGTTTGAATTCTATAGTTAGGTTTATTTTTGTTTTTGTTTTCGAATAAAATCAAGAAGGAATAGGATTTTAGAGTAACGTAGATGATTTATTAAGCATAAAAAGAGAGTTGAAAAGGGACACAAAGAATTGGGAAGTGGAAGTGAAAAGATTGGGAAAAAATCAAGAAGGGGTGGTAAGCCACAGGCCATGGCAGAACAAGGGAGGATGAAATTTTTAAATAAAATGATACCATTTTACCCTTTTTACCACCCATATATTCAGTTCTAACCTCATTTTTACTTTCACATTCATTTTCACTATATCTCTCTAGAGTTCAAACATAAAACTCTCTCATATCTCTCTAAAAATTTCAACCTTCCAATTTTCTTCCAAATTCTATTAAATTATGCCATACATTAAGCAATTTGCCTGAAGGGAGCAAGCTTGACTAAATCAAGTTGTGGGACGTGGGAGAAGAAACTGAGCAACGAATTTTGGAGCACCATTCTCGATCTACACTGATGATGAAAGTATTTATTTCAGATCCCTAAATTCTAAACAAATTATAGTTCCTCGATACTTTGATTTTAAGACACTTGATAGGTTAGAGCTGCATAAGAGAGCAGAAAACTTAGCAGAAAGAATCCAGTGGGCACAATTTATACAGTTCTAATTTCCTATTTATTAGGAGCTCACGTTTGGATTCTTTACTTCACTGACTTACAACCCTAGGAAACCCAAAGGAAATGTAGTTTAGACTGAGAGGAAGAGCGTATGAACTAAACGTAGAAATCATGTGCGATATGTGTGGATTCCCCGAATCTATCATTATCAATCAACATGAGGATTTTCATACTTCTCAATATTGGAATGAACTTACTGGAATTGAGCAATTTCATGCCAAGAATGCTCATAACAACATAATCAGGTCCCATGAGCATTGTTGTTGCACAAATTCACATTTCAGCTAGTTTTTGAAAAGATAGAAACCAAGTGTTGCACAAAGGAACTTTTTATGTTGTGGTGCATGGACTACAGTATTCCAATATGTACAGCTACACATGTGCTAAATCCCATTGTTATGACTTCGTGCCAGAGGAGCAATAATCTACGTATAGGGTACCTGGTGTCCGCCATTATTGAATATTATGGTGTGGACTGTAGTGGGTTAACTGTCCACTCAGTTGACTTCCTAAACCATCACCACTTATGGAAGGTAGAAATCCTTAAGTCCCATAACATGGAACTTAGGGAGATTAGCCAAAAGACACATGTAAAAATTAGGACTAGTTAGGCGAGCTCAAGTTCAGCGCCTCCTTAGCAAGAGGAATCCACCAGTGAAGAAGTCGAGGAATAAGAAGAGGATGAACCAGGTTGGAAGAAAGTTCTAGATGTCATTGTAGACACCAGAACCATAAGGGAAATGGCGCAAATGCAATGATGCTAGAGCCAGGATATCCTACGGATCGATTGGTATTTCGAGGCTTAAGGCGTTCAATTGTCACCTCCAACACCATCACCACCTCCATCTCTACGAGATTCGTTTCTAACTTAATTCTTCTTGTTTAAATTAGCCTTCAGTTCTACTTTATTTTCGTGTTTATTTTTATTTATTTATTTTCTGTTTACTGTAGTGTTATATTTCTTTTTGCCTTTATGTGTTCGTGTGTTTCCTTTTTACATTGACGACAATGGGTTGTTCAAGTATGGGGAGGGATTATGTGTTTTATTTTTGAACGTGATTTTGCATAGTGTATGATAGTTATTATGTTACATATATTGTGAACTATTCGAATGTGTCAATGGCTTAGATGGAGTCAAATTTTATTTAATTTTTAACATAGTCTATTAGATTGTGAATAATCATTAGCTTGCGAAATTAATGAATTAGGGCCCTTTGGACAATTATATAGTTTAATTAGGATTTAGTGATATGTGTTTAAATGTTGATCTATTTTATCTTCTACACTTAGTGAGTAATGCTGTAGAAATGCTTATGATACTTATTAGAAATGCTTATGATACTTATTTTAGCTCATTTTTTATTTAAGGTACCTTTTGAAAGTAAAAGAGCTAAAGTCACCCGAAAGCTTGTCCATTGAAGCTATCTTCTTTGCTTCCATACTTTATTGATTTATGGAACATGAAGAAAATATTGTCAATGTGACTCACAACCATCCAGGAAATTTGATAGTCATGCAAACATTTAAGGTATAAAGAAGAGATTTTATTTAAAACAAAAGGGGGGTTGAAAATGTGAACCAAGAGAGACCGAAAAAGATGGGTGAATGCATCACATGATAGCTGTCCATTTTGCCACATATTAACTAACATTTGAGATGAAAAATAACATGTCTTTCTTTGGAGAGAGCCGAAGTGGAGATCACATGTTACACCTATCCAAGATGATGTTTATTTTGAAAAAAACCTAGCTGATACAAAGAAAGGGGGTTGGTGATGAAATGAAAAGGAGGTAGGAGTGTGGAAGTGTCAGCAGAAGATCTGGAGGGCTTAAGTGAAAAAAAATAAGGGAACTATGAAAGAGATAGCTAGTGTGCATGAATGGGGCTGAATATAAGTGAATGGAGCTAGTGTATATGAGGGGAGAAGAAGATAGTTGCTAAATAAGTAAGCGACCTAGAGCTTAAACAAGAGAAGGGGACAACCAGAAGAGAAGAGGAAAACTGAAGCTGGAGAGTGAAGAAATCGTGGGAGGCTGCTTCATTTGAAATTTAAGTTAGCTAGGAGGTGTGAAGGAGAGGAGCAACCAAAGGCTTGTGAATAGAGAAGAGAAGAGCTGCAACTTCATAGGAGCTAAAGCAGGAAAAAAGGTGCGTGATGGACATAGGAGTTACATGAAGGAGATACGTGAACAATAAAACGGGAGATACATGAATAGTAAAATGGACCCAAACCCCCATTTTAATTGTCACATCAAGCTATATTTTTGGGAAAAACAAAGAAGAAATAAAGAGTTGTGGTTAAGAGTGAGGTGTTTCTTTGATTTTCACTACCAAAGGCTGAAAAGGATGATTCACACTTAGAGCATAAAAATAGAGATCGAAGGCTAGCTTCCTGGCACTGATTCAACGGGAATATCAACGCCAAGTTACGATTAAGCTATTTTTATCATTTTATGGTTGTAATTTCTTTTTAGATTGTTGTGATGTCGGTGTTGATTAGATTAGGTTTTTAGATGAATCGTCTTAATATGTTATTTTGATTGTTTTATTTTGAACCTTTTGCTAAAACATTGAATGTAATATGTAATCATTACTTTTGATGTTTGTGAGTAACGTCTAATGATCGTCAATCGTTAGGAACAACATAACTTAGGTTAGATAACCCGAACATGTGAGGTTACTGCCTATATTGACTATTTTCCTATTCATAATATAACTACTAAATTGAATCTAGAGATCGTATCCTAGGTTATTCGGTAGTTAGGTTTAATTAATGATCATATCTTGATTAAACATGAATTAAGGGAAAACCAAGATTAGTAAAGTGTTCTATTAGTCTCATATCAATAGTCCTAAGAGAGTTGTAAAGACGTTAAGATGATGGAATATGCTTGATCATGTTTAGGTTGAGATTAACCCTAAAACCGAACCTTACCTATATTCAGCACTTTTCTCATTTTCTTTTGGTTGTTTTAGTTTGTTTTGATAGTTTACTTTTTCTTTAATTTCTAAACTACTTAAAAATCCTAAACCCACCATTTTTATATTTTCCTTGCATCATTTAATTTTGTTATGAAAATTAACTTAACATTCTCTATGGATTCGATCCCAACTTACCATAACTACAAATTTTAGAGTGCAGAATCAGGTAAATTTTGCAGTGCACTAGACATGTGCTACCAAATTTTGGTGCCATTTTTGGGGAGTGTGTAGTTCAATTTTTGTATTTTATTTTAGTTGATGTTTTGTGAATATATTTCTTTCTTTTTGATTTATTTGTAACTTTCAAAAGTTTGTCGGTGTTGGTGTATTGTAGTGACCAGATTTCCTCGTAGAGAAATTGAGCAACTTGATCCAGAGATTGAGAGAACACTACAGAGGTTAAGAAGAGAAGCAAGAACATCTTCAGTAGGAGACCTAGAACCTGAATCTGAAGCAATTGTACAAAATCTGAGAATGTCGAGAGAATTGGCTGCGTCAGACTTAACCCAAAAACCCCTATGCATTACAAGTCCTAATTTTTCTGAACATGTTACCTTTGAGTTAAAATTTGGAATAATTCATTTATTACCCAATTTTCATGGTCTTACTGGTGAGGATGCACATAAGCATCTCAAGGAGCTCAATATGGTTTGTTTGAGCATGAAGCCTCTCGGGATGATAGATGAGCAAATAATGTTAAGAGCCTTCCTGTTCTCACTTAAAGATGCAGCAAAAGATTGGTTATTTAATTTACCAGCGGGGAGCATAAATACTTGGTTGGAGATGAAGAGATTGTTTTCGGAGAAATATTTTCAGCCCTCAAAGACAACAAGTATTCAGAAGGAGATATGTGGCATCAAGCAGCATAATGGAGAATCTCTTTACGAGTATTGGGAGCGGTTCAAAAAGTTATGTACTAGTTGTCTGTATCACAACATATTGGAGCAACTTCTCATCTAATATTTATATGAAGGATTGTTTCTAATGGAGAGGAGTTTGTTTGATGTAGCGAGCAGTGTGGCACTTTGCGAGAAGTCTCCCATTGAAGCTAGGATATTACTTGAGCGGATGGCCACTAACACCCAACAATTGGGTACTCACAACGATGATAGAATTGTAAATGAAGTAAGCTCTTCATGTATTGATCTTAATTTAGATGAACTAAAATCTTATGTGAGACAGATTATAGTTGGATAGGCACAAGTGAAAGTGTGTGGAATGGTTTAAACATGAGCCATCCAATTGATGAGTGTCCGAAATTACAAGAAGGAAGTATGGGGTACGTGAATGTTGCAGGAGGAATCTTCCCTAACCAATACAATCCATACTCGCAGACGTATAACCCAGGTTAGAGGGATCATCCTAACTTGAGTTATGGAGGAAACTGACAGCTAAATTTCTTCCAAAATCAAACGCAAGGAGCACAAGGATTTCAATGAACGCAATAAGGAGCATAGGGAACTTCTTTTTCTAGTTCAGATACACCTTTAGTAGATCTTGCCAAGAATATTGCTGCTAACAATCTAAAATTGCAGCAAGATATGCAATAATTCCAACAAAATATGCAGCAACTATTTCATCAAAGTGTATAAAAAATTCGACAGGAGTTAATAACAAGCACATAAAATTTTAAAATTCAAATAGGTCAGATGACAATGAGGCTCAATCGATTAGAATTACAAAGTGGAGGAAAATTGCAATCCCAACTCGAGGTAAACCCTAAAAATGTTAGTGCTATAAGCCTGAGGGGCGGAAAGGAGATTGAGGGTCAAAAGAGAACTCCATCAAGGATTGCTACTAAGGAAGAGATCGAGAAGGAATTAGGAAGGGAAAAAAATTAGTCATCGAGTATGAAGGTAAATTCTAAAAGTCTCAATATTATTAAAACTAACCCTCTACCTTTTCTAAGCAGATTTACAAGAACAAACAAGAAGGAGAAAGATAAAGAGATATTGGAGACTTTTCGAAAGGTTGAAGTCAAAATACCTTTTCTCGAGGCAATCAAGCAAGTCCTAAGGTATGGAAAATTCCTCAAAGAACTGTGTACACATAAGAGGAAATTGAGAGGTGATGAGAAAGTGATGATGGGTGAGAATGTGTCAGCGGTATTTAAAAATAAGATGCCTCCAAAATGCCGGGGTCTAAGTATGTTTACCATTCCTTGCAAAATTGGAAACACTATGATTAATAGAGCTATGTTGGATTTGGGTGCTTCTATTAATATGATGCCTCGTTCAATTTATGCTTCTTTGAATTTGGGCCCTTAGAAAGAAACGAGTGTAATCATACAATTGGCTGACCATACAAATGCTTATCCTGATGGTGTGGCTGAGGATGTTTTGGTGCAGGTAAATAAGTTAGTGTTTCCTACAAATTTTTACGTTATGGATATGAATGATGACACCTCATATAATTCGATACCTATCTTATTGGGAAGACCATTCTTTAATACGACTCAAACTAAGATAATTGTTTGTAAGGGCACCTTCGTAATGGAATTTGATGGGGAAGTGATTCATTTTAATATTTTTGATGTTATGAAGCAACCTACTATTGATCATTGTGTTTGCTCTATTGATGTGATTAATCCTTTGGTGCAGGAAATGTTTACATTAAGTTTCAGGGATTATTTAGAAATGGCTTTAACTAAGGATATGGAAGTAGAAGCTGACACTCATGTTGAGATGGGAGAAGAACTTATAGAAATGACAATTGCCTTGGATTCATTGGAAAGCTCTTCAAAAAGGTATGATTTGGGTTCTATACAACTACCTGAAGCTCACCAAAAGTTGTTACCTTTTGAGTGCAGGCACTAGAATTCGAATTGAAACCACTCCCTACACATCTGAAGTATGCCTATGGGTAGATAAGTAGATTCTCCCAGTTATCATTTCTGTAAAGTTAACTTCAAATCAAGAGGAGAGGCTAATTCGAATGCTAAGAGAGCATAAGAAGGCCATCAGGTGGACTATTGTAGATATCCAAGGGATAAGTCCTTCCATATGCATGCATCGCACTTTGTTGGAGGAGGATGCAAAATCCACAAGGTAAGCTCAACAGAGGTTGAATCATCTAATGATGGAAGTTATGAAGAAGGAGGTGTTGAAGCTTCTCAATGCCAGGGTTATCTACCCAATTTCAAATAGTAAGTGGGTAAGTCTTATTTAGGTGGTTCCAAAGAAGTCTAGAATTACAGTTGTGACAAACCGAGAAGGTGAGTTGGTTCCCACCCGAGTGCAAACAGGTAGTGAGTATGTATTGTTTATAGAAAGTTAAATTCTGCTACTCGAAAAGACCACTTGCCCCTTCCTTTTATTGATCAGATGCTTGAGAGATTGGTTGGTTATGACTATTATTGCTTTTTAGATGGATTTTTAGATTATCTTTTGATCCTGATCGCAATAGAAGATCAAGAGAATACCACATTTACATGCCCATTTGGTACATTTTCCTACTGAAGAATGCCATTTGGATTATGAAACACACCTGCCATATTCCGAAGGTGTATGGTAAGCATTTTTTTGAATATGTTGAGAAGATTATCGAGGTATTCATGGATGTTTTTATTATGTATAGATCTTCTTTTGATGAATGTCTTGAGAATCTTGCCATTATCTTAGAACGATGTATAGAAACTACCCTTGTGTTGAACTAGGAAAATTTTCACTTTATGGTGGATCAAGGTATAGTTTTAGGCTATGTGATATCTGCTAAGGGTATTGAAGTAGACAAGTCTAAAGTTGATCTTATTTCTTCTTTACCTTACTCCTCTACTATGAGGGAAGTTCATTCTTTTCTTGGGCATGTAGTTTTTATCAATGGTTCATTAAGGACTTTTCAAAGATAGCCGCACCACTATGCATGCTTCTTCAACAAGATGTCTCCTTTGAGTTCGACGAAAAGTGCAAGAAAGCATTCAACAAACTTAAGGAGCTTTTGGCATCCCCACCGGTGATTCAACCACCAGATTGGAACCTCCCCTTTGAGATCACATGTGATGTGAGCGATTATGCAATGGGGGTAGTTGTTGGGCCCCGCTTCCGAAGCCCAACATTCGGAGGTCGGAACGGCCTGGAGGGCCCACCGCTCATAACTTTCGGA
>JAOSBN010000323.1:0-19638 GCA_027563595.1 Erythroxylum suave | reverse complement strand
ATGAATTAGGAGTCAACAAATGCATAAATACTTAAGAAAACAGGGCCAATTCATAGTATAAATCTGGTTCAATCAGTACACTTGCATTTTTTAGCATAAAATAAGTAGATAGGTTTTACCATCAAGACCTACCCTATTGATATGATTTTTCCCTTGTTTACCCCCTTTGAGCTTTATACCTTTCTTTTTGAGTCAACCATATTACATGCTTTATACTTACCCAAATGTCTTACCCAAGCCACAAGCTAATGAAGCATTTGTGATTGTTGAGTTTTTGGATGTACGGAATTCTAAGTGTGGGGCTATACATATGTGAGGGATGGTCAATGTTGGGAAATGTTGTTATGTCTTATCATTGAAATTCTCATGTTAATGTAGTTTCTTTTAATGTTTAAAAAAGAAGAAAAGAAAGGAAAAGAAAAAAAGAAAAGAGAAAGCCAGAAGAAAAAAGGAAAAAACAGAAAAAGAAAAAAGAACGAAAAAATGTTTAAATTATCTAGGAGCAATTGCATATGTGTTGAAAAGTTATTTATAATTAATGCATTCTCCTAAAGTTGTGACGAATAGGTTATTTGCGTATATTGGATATGAGGTAGATGTTGGCTTGGAAGGTTCACTCTTGTGGTTTCAATGTATTGTTGGCATCAATTGTATGAGTGATTCCTTCAGATTGGCATATACTTCATGTAGTTGATGTGTGAGACTTGAATTGGCTTGTAAAATATAAATGTTGCATTTGTCATAGCTGACAGTAACCAGTTTTTGATGAGTGTTGCTTTGTCTCACTAGCTTTAATGACTTTCATACTATATGACCCAAACACATCTCACCTTACCTTTTCCCACATTACAAACTTGAAAAGTCCTTTGATCCATGATTTTGCATGTGAAAACTAGTGGTGGAGAAATGAAATGATATGCAAAATTGTGGAAGGACATGATCATGAATGATTTTGAGTGTACCCGTTGACATATTTTAGTTAAACACATTTTCTAAGACTACTATTAGATTTCTTAGTTTTTAAAGATATTGATTATTGATTGATCATGAGTAAAAGATTGGAATGTTGAATTCTTATTATGACTTTTGAAAGTCATTCATCTTTCCTTGTGATTATATAGTCTTGGAAACTATGGGAATTGAGTAAATGTTTCGAGTCTTTGAGCTTAATTTGCATGTTTTGCCCGAGAATGGCCAAAAGCTAAATGTGGGGGGAAATTGGAATGTGTTTAAATGTTGATACATTTAATCATTTACACTTAGCGATTATGCACATGAAATTGCTTAAGACACTCACTTTAATTCATATATTATTTTAGGTACAGTTTGGAAGCAAAGAAATTAAAATGAGTCGAAAGGACTATAATTAGCTCATTTTCTAAAGATTAATTTTTACTTGTCTTCATGGAGCAAGAAGAAGAAAATTAAAAGATAAGAAGAAAAAAAATCAAGATACAAAGAAGAAGAACAAAAGTGCTTGCTGGAAAAATGAAGAAAAATTAATAGCAGCTAAATAAGCAAAACGACTATGAATATGACGAAAACACAAGCACAGAAGCAAGAAACTACAACAAAATGCAAACAACTGTGTTAAACGTAGACGTTTTGTAAGTCTAGAGGGTTAAGTGGAAAGAGGCGTGTACAGTAGTAGTGGGACCAAAAACACCAAACTCTATTCATCCCATCGATACACAATGGTGCAATAATGAAGGGCAGCAGTAGAGAGGAGTGGTCATAGAGAAATAGAGAAGAGAGAAACAGTGGTGTGAAGGAGAGAACAAAAAGAGGAGTAAATAGTAGCTTGGGACATTAAACTTTAATTGTCACATCAATGATTAGTAACTAAGGAGAAGCTTGTGCGAGAGAGGGAAAGCATTTAGGGGTGGTCTTCGGTTAGGGATGGAAATAAGGGCTAAGCTCTATCTTTTTGGGAGATTCATGAAAGGGTAACATTCCGAAACTGATTTGAAGGTGATATCGATGTCAATGATCCAGGTTAAGCATTTTTTATTATTTTTGTTGTTTCTTTCTCTCATTAGGAATCGATTATGTTATCTTGTGTTTATTGGATTGGGTATTGAATGATGATGATTTTAATGCGTTCATTGAACTGTTTGATTGTATACCCATTGCTAGAATTTCGATATAATCAGTAATTATTATGTTGAAATTCATATGTAGCTACTAATGTTTTGTAATCATTAGGGATAACATGACCTATATTAAATGTCGCAACGTATGTAGTTATTGCCTTGATTAATCAATTTTCCTAATTCATAATGCTACTGCCTAATTAAATCCATAGATTGTGTCATATGTTATTGTTAAGTCATTAAATTGCACTTATTTTGGACTTAATTATTGTTAATGTGTTGAAATTATTATCTGAAATAAATGGAATTATCTTATAATTGTTACAGATGGTTTTCAACACCTTAGAGACGAAATTGAACCAAAAAGATGCAAAAGAATGAAGAAAATCTGAAATTCCTAATTTGATAGCAATTATGTAACTAAGAGTGGGCACGCCTAAGGATGGAATAAATCTGCAGATCACTTTTCAAAAGTCAAATTTGAGATTCTCACCTTCTTTGAAGATTATATTGCCATCTTTCAAGGGGATTGACCACCTGAAATTAGGGGATACAATATCGAATGAGAATCAAGAAAAGATAGGAGAGAAATCGGAAGAAGAGGCATTAAAAGGAGAAAAACGTGAAGAGTACAAGTAGGTACTGTTCACAACACTGTTCACGAAGACTAGGTTTAGGATAGATTTTCATTTCTGCATCTTTTCTTTTCTAATTTTTACATTTTTCTGCACTTCTTCCTTTAGTATTGTTCGTATTTTTCAGTAAAAGACCAAGGATGGAGACTTTATACTATATTATTACTTTTGTTTTCAATTCGATTATGAGTAGCTAAATCTTTTGTCTTGGTTTAGGGGATCCATGTTACATGTTATTATGGTGAGATGTTTCGGATACTTATTATGTTGTTAATAAACATTGGATATCTTCAGATCTATTGTTTCTAATTAGAGATTAATTGGTTTAATCACTAGATTACCAGAATATGACGTTCAGTTTCGATAATCATAAGTAGCAATAAGGATTAACTTCTCTTCGTTAGAGTTGAAAATTCTAAGAAAATATTCGCTTGATTGATTACATGTCGTACATGTATTTCACTTGCTCATTAGTTCTTGAGTCTTAATGCTATTATTTGATTATACCTATGATGGTATCTAGGTTGTTGTTTAATAAAAATGCTAGGATACATGTTCCTAGTCATTACACTTCAGAGAATTTCCCCAATGAATATTTATTAATGATTGCAATTTTGTGTCGAGGATCCATAATAGCATGATAACATCGGTGACTCGAAACTAAGGTATTTTCTTATTGATTTTTCAGATTTAAGTATTGCTTTCCATTTGAGATTTTTCCTTTGATTTTCTGATATTGCGGTGATTAAACACCCCCTTTTTACTTTTGTTATTTGTTTCATTTGAATTCGTAACTCATTACCGTAAAGATTCCTAGTGGGAACGATATCCGCTTACCGCTACTACTACATTAATTTGTTTTAACGGAAGTGATTTCTTTTATATTTGGTTGTAGGTGACAGCATCACCAAATTTTGGGGCACTGTTGCTAGGGAATTTCTTAACGATTTTTGTTAGTGATGTTTTTGTTTATGTTTTTATTTTTGGTTTTGTTGCGCTTGGTTACCTTGTCTTCTGTTTGTTTCAGTTTCACAGCTCTTTCTAATTTTTCGATCTTTTAGCGGCATGGCTCACTACGGTATGCTTTTAATTCTGATTATTCATATTATCCTTATTATGATAATGAGTTTCCATCTGTTGCGACTTCCAGGTTTGACCATCAAGTGCAGATTTCACACCCTTAGCCACACAAGTACCGAGGGATGACCAACAAGCTAAGGTATGTAAAGTTTGCTCATTTTTGGGTTATTCTTTTTGTACGTGTTCCTTTTTACAGGATACACAGTATAGATTCACTTCTCCACCGATACTATGAAGAGCAGTCCTACTTCGAGCCTCCACCTCCACCGTCGCCACCACAAGCTAATGAGATGTCTTTGGGGAAGATCATGATGAGTTTGGTGATGAGCACTATTCAATTCCAGCAATTTAGACAATCGTACGTGCCTCGACAAAATTTGAATATGACATCAAATGCCGAAGGTAACTCTTCTTTAGAAGATATGTTGCAAACTTTAACTGCTAACTCTTTGACGTTTCAGCGAAATACTGAAGCAAGTATCCGAAATTTGGAAAATCAACAAAGAAATTTCGAAATCTAGTTAAGTCAAATTACAGTTGCTATCAATCTAATGGAAACACGAAATTCTGGTAATTTTCCAACACAACCGGAGGTTAATCCTAGACAAAGTGCAAAGGCTATCACATTGCGGAGTGGTAAGGAGCTACAGGAACCAATTCCAAAAAATTCCAAAAGAGAAATAGAAGAAAAAATCACGCATACAGTACCTCCACCTGAGTTGACGCAAAAAGTTGTACAAAACAAGGTGCTTCCACCTCCTTTTCCGAGTTGATTAGCAAAAGCAAAGAAGGAAGAACAAGAAAAGGAAATTTTTGAGACTTTCCGAAAGGTTCAGGTAAATATCCCTCTCCTTGATGCAATTAAACAGATTCCACGATATGCTAAATTCCTTAAGGAGCTTTGTACGTCAAAGAGGAAATTGAAATTCGATGAGAAAGTCTAATTAGGAGAAAACGTTTCAGCAATTTTACAAAAGAAAAAGCTTCAACCGAAATGTCAAGATCCAGGTATGTTTACTATCCCATGCCAAATTAGTAATTTGCAGATTAAAAGAGCTATGTTAGATTTATGTGCGTCCATAAATGTTATGCCATACAATGTGTATAAATCCTTGAATGTTGGACCTCTTAAAGAAACTAATGTAGTGATTCAATTGGCAGATCGCCCAATTGCTTACCCGAAAGGTATGTTAGAAGACATATTGGTTCAAGTAGGAAACATACTTTCTCTGGCTGATTTTTATATTTTGCAGATGGGCACGGATGACACATCCTCCTCCACTCCGATTTTATTCAGAAGGCCGTTTTTGAAAATGGCTAGAACTAAAATAGATGTTCATGATGGATCTTCAACTATGGAATTCAATGGTGACTTAATTAAATTCAATATTTATAACACCATGAAAATTCCTGATGATGAACAAACTATAATTTTTGTGGATTTTATTGACACGTGGATGCAGGAGAATCAGATTTTGGAAGCCAAAGAGGAAGTTGGATTGATGGAGAATGTGTCAACTTGGCATGGTCATGAGGAATCTGCGTCAATTGGTGAACAAAGAGAGAATGTGTTAACTTGGCAAGAAGATAAGGAATCTGCATTATCCAGGGAGCAAGTGGAACACGCATCTCATTGGCACGTTATGGAAGAATTGACATTGGCTAGTGAACCATCAGCTGCAGCATATGAAACGTCCCTTTTCTTGGAGACCACCGAACCGCTTCATTGGCTCACATCTATGGAAACGTCAAAAGGGGTAGACAAATTGCTGCCATCATTGACTAGCCCACCAACATTGGAATTGAAGAGCTTACCTAGTCATCTTAAATACATCTTTTTAGGTGAGAAAGATACATTGCCATTGATTATTTCTAATCAACTTTCGGATGTGAAGGAAAGCCAGCTTTTTAATGTTTTGAAGGAGAATAAAGAAGCTTTCGGTTGGACAGTAGCTGATTTGAAAGGAATTAGCCCCCCCATCTGCATGCACCGAATTTTGATGGAAGATGAGGCGGAGGTGAGGCAACCACATTGTCGTCTAAAACTACCCATGATGGAAGTAGTAAAGAAAGAGATTTTGAAGCTTTTTGACGCAGGCATCATTTATCCGATTTTAGATAGTAAGTGGGTAAGTCTGGTCCAGGTAGTACCAAAAAAAAATGGTGTAATGGTAATTGAAAATAGCAATAGTGAGTTAATTCCAACTCGTGTCAAAAATGGTTGGAGGGTATGCATAGATTATAGGAAGCTTAATTCAGTTACTAGAAAAGATCACTTTCTGCTTCCTTTTATTGATCAGATGCTTGAAAGACTTGCGAGAAAATCTCACTATTGTTGCTTAGATGGCTATTCAGGATATCATCAGATTTTGGTGGCACCGAGGGATCAAGAAAAGATGACCTTCATATGTCCATTCAGCACCTTTGCTTACTGACGAATGCCATTCGGATTGTGCAACGCACCCGCGACATTCCAACGATGTATGATAAGTATTTTCTCTAATCTTATGAAAAATTGCATGGAAATTTTGATGGATGATTTCACGGTATACGGGGAGTCTTTTGAAACGTGCATCATCAACCTTGAAAAAGTGCTAAAACATTGCATTGAAACTAATTTGGTTTTAAATTACGAAAAGTATCACTTCATGGTTGATCAAGGCATTATTTTGGGCCATACTGTTTCTTCGAAAGGAATTGAAGTCGATAAAGCTAAGATAGATGTTATTCAATCTTTATCTTACCCTGCGAATGTGTGGGAAGTTCGTTCTTTTCTTGGTCATGTAGGATTTTATCGATGATTTATCAAGGACTTCTCTAAAATTGCGCAGCCTATGTGTCGATTGCTCCAAAAAGACGAAAAGGTTAATTTTGATGTGCCATGTAGAAGAGCGTTTAATGAGTTGAAGGAGCGACTCACTACAGTGCCGATTATTCAGCCACCACAGTGGCACATATCCTTCGAGTTGATGTGCGATGCATCAGATTATGCAGTCGGTGTTGTGCTAGGACAAAAAGTGGACAAGGTACCTCATGTTATTTATTATGCTTCTATGATACTTAATGATGCCCAAAAAAATTATTCCACAACGGAGAAGGAGTTTCTAGTGGTCGTCTTTAGATTGGAAAAGTTTCAGTCATATCTGTTAGGGACGAAGGTGATCATCTACTTCGACCATACAGCGCTAAGGTATTTAGTAAACAGGAAAGAAGCCAAACCGAGATTAATTCGAGGGATACTATTGATTCAAGAATTTGATGTGGAAATTCACGACAAGAAAGGAGCGAAAAATCTAGTGGCTGATCACTTAAGCCGAATCACAACAAGTACCATGCCTGATGTTCTTCATGACAAATTTCCAGATGAGAGCCTTTTCGCAATTCGACAAGTAATCCCTTGGTATGCAGACATAGTGAACTTTTTAGTAACTAAGTCTTTACCTAGTGATCTATTGAGAGCTGAGAAAGATAAAATCAAGCGAGAGGCTAGATATTATGTTTGGGATGAACCTCACCTTTGGAAATTTTGTTCTGATCAGATTGTTAGGAGATGCGTCACAGATGATAAAATTTCATCTATCTTGCATTTTTGTCATTCATCTGTGTGTGGGGGACATTCCCAAAAGAACTGCTCGCAAAATTTTAGAATGTGGATTGTTTTGGCCTAAGTTATTTTATGATTCTTACATGTTTTGCAAGTCTTGCGACCGTTGTCAAAGAACAAGTAACTTGGGATCAAAGAATCAAATGCCATTGATGAATATTCTAGTATGTGAGATTTTTTATGTTTGGGGAATAGATTTTATGGGTCCTTTCCCTTCTTCTTTCAGTAAGAATTAGATTTTGTTGGCAATAGATTATGTTTCGAAATGGGTTAAAGCTAAGACTGCTGTATCTGACGATGCTAAAACCGTTATTGATTTTATTAAATCAAATATTTTTGTCAGGTTTGGAATGCCTCGAGCTATCATTAGCGATCGAGGGACCCATTTTTGCAACAAGATTTTTGAAGCGTTGATGAAAAGATGTGGCATTACACACTGAGTCTCTATCGCCAACCATCCGCAGACAAGTGGGCAAGCTGAGGTATCCAATCGAGAGATGAAGTCCATACTAGAAAAAGTGGTGAATCTGAACTAAAAGGATTGGAGTCTTTAATTGGACGATGCTCTATAGGCATACCGAACTGCGTACAAAACTCCTATAGGTATGTCACCTTACAGGTTAGTTTTCAGTAAACCTTGTCATTTACCTGTGGAAATTGAGCATAGAGCTTACTGGGCTGTGAAGCAGTTAAATATGGATCAATTGGAGGTTAATACTAGTAGAAAGTTACAATTGCAAGAATTAGAAGAAATTCGTAATAAGGCGTATGAAAATTCGAAAATCTACAAGGAAAAAACTAAGGCTTTTCCTGTTAGAATGATTTCTAGGAAACAATTTTCTATCGGACAAAAAGTTCTTCTTTATCATTTAAAGCTTAAGTTATTCCTAGGAAAATTATGATCTCGATGGCTTGGACCGTTCATTGTTACTAACGTTTTTCCTCATGGTTTGGTAGAAATTCAGAGTGTAGATACCTCTAAGGCATTTAAGGTTAATGGACATCGCCTAAAGCTGTATTATGAAAATTCTTCGGTTGAGCGAGTGGATGAAATAAAGTTGGCACATCCAACCTATTTCTAATCCGGTAAGTAACACCACAGGTCCAGCTAACAACTTTAAAGAAGCACGTTTAGGGAAACTCGTAAATTGTTCAGGTTTATCTATGTTCTTTCTTTAACAGATTTTAATTTTCAGTATGTTTTCTCATTTACTTAGGCATGTCGAGTTACATTTTTTCTATTTAATTCTATTAGTTTTTATGTTCTTTTCCTTTTTACATCAATTTAAAATGAAAATTTAAAAAAAGAGAAAAATTAAAAAACAAAAATTTCAAGTTACCGTCACACCCCCCCCTGTTTCCTTTCCCTCTTTATTTTTCCCATCTGTTTTTTTTCTCCCAAATTCCTTCTCTCTAGTTGCCGCTACTCCCTCACAATACACCTTGGTCCACTAATGTCATCGTCTCTAAACCTCACGCAGCTCTCATCTGCCATTACCCACTCACCCATTCAACCCTCTTTTGTGCTTTGGTGTTACGACAATCTCTGATTTTGCAGATCATTCTCCACGAATTGGCACAATGCCTAGGAAGAAGAGTGATTCCCGAAGGCTTCCCCCACCCATATGATATGCTCCAGCCTCAACGTCCCTTCACCTAGTCCCACGTACACGACCTTGGTCAAAGAGGGGCAAAATGGATTAAACCTGAAACAAGTTATCTACTAAGGTAGCGGGCTGCACTTCGTTCTTGTTTCCCGATGATACAGCCTGATTCTAGCAGCTCAGCCAACGACAGATTTGCCCCTGTAAGTCTATTCATTCTGATACCCTTGAAGCTCTGTGTGTATATGACTCTTTTGTGCAATTGATGGGTCCTATTGGATGGAGTGCTTTTGCCCGAATAGATTGCCCAGCCTTCACTAAATTAACATTAGAATTTTATAGCACTTTCCAATTCAATTATGATAAAACTTTTGATATGTATACGAAAGAGGCTGATGAATTTAGATTGATGGGGAAGGAAATTGCCTGTTCAATTTCTGAATTTAATGTTGCCTTGGGATTTTTTTCCACTGCTGAAACTGAGACTGAGTTATTTATCACTTCTCAAAGTGATTTCATGCCGATTTTAATGCTACACAGTTATGGCGTCAATGGTCTGTTGACACCCATCCTTATAATGCTAGCCTTTCTAAAAGTTCCTTTCTTCGGAATCCTATTTTCAAAATTATCCATTGGTTGCTAGCATTTAATTTTTCTGGTCGAAAGGATGCTGCGGGTACTTTGTCGAAGGTCGAATTTTATTTCTTGTGGTGTATAGATAGGCATATTCCAGTTAACTTGGGTTTTGGGTTTATGATATAGTTTCATGCCATTTTGAAAAAGAAGTCTAAACCTTTGATTCTTGGGTCTTATATCACACAATTAGCGGTTAATTTAGAAGTGTTAGATCTTGACAACACTACTATGAATATGGCTTATGGTATAGGGTTGTTGGATTTAGATTGTCTCTGCAAAATGGGTATTGTGGACCTTTGCCACGGTTAACTTGCTTTTACCACTCCCAACCCAACTACTTTTCCAACAACGAGAATTTCAACTGGATAACGCCAGGTACCACCAACAGAACCTAGCACACCTCTACCATAACACATCAATTTAGATGCTCATCTTAGTCGGCTTGAAGGACAATGCACTGTTTGGAGCACAATTTGATGGCCTACTGGGAGTACAAAGGATTTCAACCACCACATCCGCCATCCCCTTGATCTCGGCACCTCCAAATAGAGAAGTTTTCTTTCACCCTTTTTCTTTACCTTTATGCTTCTTTAACATTGAGGAAAATGTTGGTCTAGGCGTGGGGGAAAGAATAGGAGTTTTGATGTGTGAATATTTTCTATTTTTGTATAGTTTTTCTTCATTTTGCGTGTGGTTGTGCATGTTAAGCCATGAAGCTTTGTCGTAGTAGTTTGGATGAGATTGGGTTTAAGCATGAAATTAAATTGGGCTAAGTGAGTTTTAAGGTGAATCATGTTGATTGATTGCAATAATTGATCTTATAAACTTAGTCAAAATTTTGAAATTTTAGTGATGAGGTAAATTATGAAATTAAGGTGAATTCTTGAATTAAACCTGTGAGCGAAGTTTGAGCCTAAATAACATCGCTTTTATGTCATGCTATTTCTTTGAATCGTGTGATGCTCCTCTATTCATGTTGCCTTTAGAACTTGCATGGAACCGGTTTGAATTTGTTTGATCACATGGGATATAGAAATTATTAAGGCCTTCTTTGTTTTCACAGCTTTAGCTTAAAATTGACCCACCTAGTTATTTTCCTTTTGCAAACACGTTTGAGCCTTTACCCTTGTTTTTTTCAATTAATCACCTCACATTAAAACCAAAAACCCCATCTGCTTTTCCCCTTCATAAGTTGAATGAAGCATTGAGTAATTTGGGACTTTTGTGTTATATTGTGTTCTAAGATATTTTTATAAGTACTTCTACTCATGTCTTTATTATTTTCTCTTATTCTTATTGTTTTCCTTTGTTCTTAACGTTATTCAAAAAAAAGAAGAAAAAGAAAAAGAAAGAAAAGAAGAAAAGAATAAGGAAAAAAGAAAAAGAAGAAGAAACAAAAGAATAAAGTATAGTGGTACTAATTAGTAATGAGTAGTTGTAGTCCTTTTTATTCATGTTTATCTCAGAATTTTAATTTGTGTGACCCTTTTACTTGGTAATTTGTGAATGCTTGTGATTAACCCTTTGCCACTTTACCTTACCTTTAAACCTAGCCCCATTATAACCCTTAATAAAGCCCTTATGATTTATTAGCTCATGTGATCTGAATGAATGATAACTGGTGAAATTTCAAGCCTATGGTAGTGCAACATGTTAGAGTGAGATTTTGAGCGAAACACTTTGCCCTCAAACACTTGAGTGTAAGAGCGGAATCCGTGAGAAGAATTCATTTTGATTTCATGTTTGCTTTTGAACAAAGATGACTTATTTTGACTGCGTTTATTTGCATTGGTAAAAAAATGATTATGATATGTGTTGTAACTTAAATCTCTTTGACTCAAGTTAATGGATTATGTGCACTTGATCTTGTGAAGGATGAATTGACTAAGTGTAGTGGTTTGACAAATTTGCTCGAGGGCGAGCAAAGGTTCAGTGTGGGGGAATTTGTTGTCATTAAATAGCACTTATTTTGGACTTAATTATTAGTAATGTGTTGAAATTATTATCTCAAATTAAGGGAATTATCTTATAATTGGTACAGATGGTTTTCAACACCTTAGAGACAAAATTGAATCAAAAAGATGCAAAAGAATGAAGAAAATCTGAAATTTCTAATTTGACAGCAATTATGTGACTAAGCGTGGGCACATCTAAGGATGGAATAAATCTGCAAATCACTTTTCAAAAGTCAAATTCGAGATTCTCATCATCTTTGAAGATTATATTACCATCTTTGAAGATTATATTGCCACCTTTCAAGGGGATTGACTACCTGAAATTGGGGGTTACAATATCGGATGAGAATCTAGAAAAGATAAGAGAGAAATCGGAAGAAGAGGCATTAAAAGAATAAAATTGTGAATAGTACAGGTAGGTACTGTTCACGACAATGTTCACGAAGACTAGGTTTAGGATAGATTTTTGTTTCGGCATCTTTTCTTTTCTAGTTTTTACATTTTTCTGCACTTCTTCCTTTAGTATTGTTCGTATTTTTCAGTAAAAGACCAAGGATGGAGACTTTATACTATATTATTACTTTTGTTTTCAATTCGATTATGAGTAGCTAAATCTTTTGTCTTGGTTTAGGGGATCCATGTTACATGTTATTATGGTGAGATGTTTCGGATACTTATTATGTTGTTAATAAACATTGGATATCTTCAAATCTATTCTTTCTAATCGAATTTGTTGGTTTCTAGGTGCGCAACTAGAGATTAATTAGTTTAACTGCTAGATTACCGGAATATGACGTTCAGTTTCAATAATCATAAGTAGCAATTAGGATTAACTTCTCTACGTTAGAGTTGAAAATTCTAAGAAGATATTTGTTTGATTGATTGCATGTCGTACTTGTATTTCGCTTGCTCATTGGTTCTTGATTCTTAATGCTATTATTCGATTATACCTATGATCGTATCTAGGTTGTTGTTTAATAAAAATGTTAGGATACATGTTCCTAGTCATTACACTTAAGAGAAATTTCCCCAATGAATGTTTATTAATGATTGCAATTTTATGTGGAGGATCCATAATAGCATAATAACATCGGTGACCCGAAACCAAGGTATTTTCTCATTGATTTTTCAGATTTAAGTATTGCTTTCCATTTGAGATTTTTCCTTTGATTTTTTGATATTGCCGTGATTAAACACCCCACTTTTTACTTTTGTTATTTGTTTCGTTTGAATTTGCAACTCATTACCGTAAAGATTCCTCGTGGGAACGATATCTGCTTACCGCTACTATATTATTTGTTTTAATGGAAGTGATTTCTTTTATATTTGGTTGCAGGCGATAGAATCACCAGTTATTCGGTGGTTAAGTTTAATTAATGATCGTATCTTGATTAAACAAATCCTAAGGGAAAACTTAGGTTAATTATTAACCAACGACTAATAGTTGCTAGGAGAGGTTTAAGAACAACAAATCATTGAATTATGCTTAATTAAGGTTAGGGCCAAGATTGAACTAAAGAACCGAATCCCTACCGAATTCTCCAATTTTATCATTTTTCGTATATTTTCTTTAATTTATTTTTATTAGTCAGTTTCATTTTTTTCTTATTCTAAATCCAAACACCCCCCCCCCCCCAACACACACACATATTACCTAAATACCAGTTAATTTCAGTTCATAAACTTTGCACACACTCTCTGTGGGATTGGCCTAGACTCACCACTACTACAGTAATAGTTTAGTTATTTTATTTTGACTAGTGTTACAACACGCTGTCAATTGCCCTTTAATGCATTTAATTGACCAACTAACCTAATTAAATCCCAAAAACATTCCGCAATCGTCTTATTTTCAAATTCACCATGAAATACTCCAATTAGGGTCAATTCTTATTGATAGGATCCTTAAAAATTTTCAAACGGATTTAAAATCCTCAATACTCATTATTTTCCAAAAAGGGCATTTTAGTCCAATTATTTCTGATTACTCGAATTCTATTCAAAGAACCTCTGTTTTGACCCGTTTTAGTTCCTAGGGACGCCAATCCTAATTTGAGGACTTTTCATCATATTTCAAAAGTGCTCGATAACTTTTTTAGTTGTACGACAAAGTTTTCAGCTTCATCCAAAATTACTAAATGTCATTGAAATCATCAAATTTCATTTAATAGTGTCACCTAAATCTCCAAAGCACATTTCGAAGCTTTTAAAGCTCGTTTGGACTCATTATGTAGCTTTTTTTGGAGTTTTTAAAAATTCTCAAGAAATTTTCGATGAAATACAGAACCATCTGTGGTCTATTCATGATCTCCGTTATAACCTCAATAATAAATTTAAACGTTTAAATTACTCTAGTACACCATAAATACAGCATATTCTATAAAATACAGTAGAGCATACTCTATAAAATACATGTACAACACATTACTCGATACGATTATCGAAGTAGGATATTACATTAATAGTCAAATAACATAATAAATTATAAACAAAGATCAGCTAAAACACACATACATAAATATTAATAGTCAAGTAGTAGAACTAAATTAAAAAAATAAGCAAAACATAATTTATTACTAATACAAAGTCAAAATATTTAATAATCAGGTAGATTAATTCCATCTCTATTATTATTAGTAAAATATTCACCAAAAATAGTATTTGACGAATTTGGTTGTGGCTATGGTTGATGGATTTGATGCAATTTTCATTCGAGAATCCATGCTTGTTCAATTGCAATATAAGGATGACGACTAGGATCTCTAATTTGATTTAAGTCTTGAGACATAATTTTAATTTCTTTCCATTTTTTCAAAGCCAACTTCTGTTTCTGAATCTCCGTCTTCTGTCTATTCATTTCAAACTCTACTTGTCTATCTTCACTTTGTTTTTTTAGTAGCTTAATAAGCTCTCCCTTTTCATCTCTAAGATTATTTATCTCAAAAGAAGATTTTTCCTCCATTTTTCTCTTCGCTTTGGCCTTCTTCACCCCAATGGGACTTTTAGATGAAGAGCCACCATCTTCTTCTTCGTTCAAATTTATACTAAAATCAGAAAGCACAGGAGATACCAGTATCTGAGATTCAAGTGTTAGATTATCGAATTTTAATGGCACATAGTTGGAAGTTTGCCTCTAGTAAATTTGTCTTGGTATGATGACATCATTGTTAAAATTTTCAAACTCTTTGATAATGTTCCATACACGATCATATTTGAAACTTGTTTTGTAGTTAACATCTTGCATTAGTAACACCTTTGCATGATCTAACTGCAAACAATGTATATATATTTGTTAATTATCCAGCCACCAAGTATATACAAAATTCCAAGAATTAAAACTTTAGGAAACTCATAATATTTTGATCGGATGCACCACTGGGATTCATATTCTTCACTTGTCTGATGCATGCTCATAATTTTTAATAGCTTGTGTTATTTTTCCCCATCGCTCTTGTAAAAATCTCTTATTACATTGCTCCTACCCATTAGTTGCTCGTGGTAGAAAAAATTACGTGGAATGGATTAGAAACAAGTGTTGTTGGCTTCCATTAATGCATGCTATTCACAGTCATTAACTTCCCATAACTTCCATTAATGCATGTTATTCATGACCATTAACTTTTCATTAGTGATGGGAGTTATGGAAGGCCAAATGGTCTAAAAAATTGAGATGATTTTTGTGCATCATGTGTAAGCCACAAATGAAAAAGAAAGGTTCTTTTTCTTACACAGACACACACTTTTTCTCTCTAACTCTCTCACCAGTTCTTATCTTTACTAGGATAAAGAAAGAATTCTAGCCATCTCCTAGTCAGGTTTCATCCTTCTATCTTCGTGTGGACTTTCATTTTGAGACGGTTTGCGTTGATTGTTGTGGTTTACGAAAACCCAACACAGAGAAGATTAAAGAATAAAGAAGATTGTCAAAAAGGTATGTAAATATCTTACATTTCATGCTTTTTTGTTTTTTTATATCTATGTGCATGAGTAGACCTAGTTTTTGAGGTTCCATTTTATTTCTGCTACGTATATTTGATATATATTATGTATGAGATGCATGATCAGAACTTAACAGATTTGCTTAGACATTCTATGTTTCATACTTGTAAACCTATAGATAAATATTATCATTATCTCAACCATCCGATTGGATTTCATCATCATCTCAATCAATGGATGAATTACATCCTTAATCATTTGTGAACTTATCATTAACCTTATCCACATCAAAAAAAATTGATGGATTTAATCCAAATCTCAACTATTCGATTGTATTTCATCATTATCTCAACCGTTAGATGAATTACATCCTTAATCATTTGGGAACTTATCATCAACCTTATTCACATTAGATAAAATTGATGGATTTCATCCAAATCTCAACTAATTGATTGGATTTCACCTATCATCTTAACCATTGGATGGATTACATCCTTAATCATTTAGGAACTTATCATCAACCTTATCCACATTAGATAAAATTGATGGATTTCATCCAAATCTCAACCATCCGATTGGATTTCATCATCATCTCAACTGTTAGATGGATTACAGCCTTAATCATTTGGGAACTTATCATCAACCTTATCCAAATTAGATAAAATTGTTGGATTTTATCCAAATCTCAATCGTTAATTGGATTTTATGATAAAATTAACCATTGGATAGATTTTATTAGTATCTCAACCATAGCAAGAACTTATATAAATACCATCATTTACTAAATCAAATATGCATCAATTTATTGTAATTGATATGACATTAGAGGTCCTTCTTATATCGAATTCCAAAAAATCACTAACATCTTCATCTTCATCGTCATTATTATCAAGTGATGATGAACTTGGGTTGATGATGCATAGTATAGTTAAAGATGAAACAATCATATATAATTTGATATAGAAAAGTAACTTAGCAATTGAGCTTCTTCACAATCAACAAAATAACCAAGGTGGACATCGTGGCTCCATCCTAAGACATATAATGATCAACCGCGATCGTGAAGTTGCAGATCATAATTTGTTTTTGGATTATTTCTAATAAAATCTGCGATATAATCATAATATGTTTCGACAATAATATCGAATTTCCCAAATTTTGTTCCTTCGTATTGTTGATGATGTAAAATAGCATGATAGTTATTTCCAATAATGAAGAGATAGACCTAGTAGACTTGGATTATCAACTTTACAAAAAATAATAGTTATATTTTTGAAAGCAGTCTTTAGCACATCAGTCTTCTCCAAGGTAGACTTGAGATTGGGTTATCACCAGTTAAGGATAAAGGAGACTGATGCGCCAAAGTCTGCTTTCAGAACACAGTATGGGTATTTTGAGTTTTTAATTATGCCCTTCGGATTGATGAATGCCCCTGCAGCATTTATGGAATTAATGAATAGAGTCTTTAAGCCATTCTTAGACCCATTTATCATTGTCTTTATTGATGATATATTGGTTTATTCCAAAAGTGATAAGGAGCATAAAGGCATTTGAGGATTGCCTTGGAGACATTGAGGAAAAATGAGTTGTATGCCAAATTCGACAAATGTGAATTTTGGCTAAGGGAAATAGCATTCCTTTGACATGTGATTTCAGAGCACGGAATACACGTGGATTCAAGAAAAATAGAAGTCGTGGTTAAATGGAAAGCACCTAAGAATGTGGCAGAATTGAGGAGTTTCTTGGGTTTGGCTGGGTATTACAGGAGGTTCGTGGAGGGCATTTCCATAACAGCAGCTCCACTCACCAAATTGACAAGGAAGAATCAGAAGCTGCATGGACAGAAGAGTGTCATAGCAGTTTTGAGGAATTGAAGAGCAGGCTCACAATGGCACCGATTTTGACTTTGCCTTCAGGTAATGATGGGTATATAGAGTATAGTGATGTCTCAAGGAAGGGATTGGGTTGTGTATTGATGCAAGAAGATAAGGTGATTGCCTATGCTTCTAGGCAGTTAAAGCCCTATGAGATGAATTATCCTACGTATGACTTGGAGTTAGTTGTTATAATTTTTGCGTTGAAAATATGAATACATTATTTGTACGGAGTCACTACCAAGGTATTTACTAATCACAAAAGTCTCAAGTATTTGATGAGCCAGAAAGAGTTGAATCTGAGACAGAGAAGATGGTTAGAACTACTGAAAGATTGTGAGTTGATGATAGAATACCACCCAAGAAAAGCTAATGTAGTAGCAGATGCACTGAGCAGAAAATCAACTATGGCATATGTGGAGACAATATATGTTCCTTTGTTGAAGGAATTAGCCAAACTTCGAGTGACATTGAGGCAAACTGAATTTGGGTGTATATTGGCTAACTTTAGGGTAAGGCCAGTGTTAAATGAGAAGATTTAGGAATTGCAGGCATAGGATGGGTACTTAAGCAAGCTCAGAGAAGAGATTAAAAATGATAAACCTTCGAAAATAGAGATAAGAGAAGATGGGTACTTGAGCAAGCTCAGAGAAGAGGTTAAAAATGATAAAGCTTCAGAAATAGAGATAAGAGAAGATGGATTGATGGTGGTAGGTAACCGATTATGTATTCCAAATATGCAAGAGCTGAAAGTTGAAATTCTTGATGAGGCGCACAATGCTCCCTATGCAATGCACCTAGGGAGTGCAAGAATGTATAGAGGTTTAAAAGAGCACTTTTGGTGGAAAGGAATGAAAAAGGATGTTGTAGAGTATAATAAAAGATGTTTAGAGTGTCAGCAAGTCAAGGCTGAACACCAGGCACCTTCAAGCAAGCTTAAGCCTTTGTCTATTCCGGAATGGAAATGGGAGCAGATTACGATGGATTTCTTGATGGGGTGGCCCAGAACCAACAGGAAATATGATGCAATATGGGTGATAGTGGATAGGCTAATTAAGTTAGCACATTTCTTGCCAATTAAACAAACAGATTCTTTAAATGCTTTGGCCAAGAAGTACATAGATGAAATAGTCAAGCTACATGAGATTCCAAGCTTTATAGTTTCAGATAGAGATTCCAGGTTCACTTCCAGATTTTGGGAAAGCTTATAGGAGGCTTTGGGAACTAAGTTGCACTTTAGTACAACTTGTCATCCACAGACTGATGGACAATCGAAGAGGACAATATGGACTTTGGAGGTAATGTTGAGAGCTTGTGTTATGGATTTCAAGGGCTCATGGGATGATCATTTTCCTTTAATCGAATTTGCTTACAATAATTCCTATCATTCGGGAATTCAGATGGCACCTTATGAAGCTTTGTATGGTAGGAAGTGCAAAACTCCAGTTAGGATGAGGAAGGTGAGAGAAGGCTTTTAGGGCCTGAATTGCTGCAAGATATAGTCAATAAGATTAAATTGGTGAAACAGAGAATTAAAGCAGCTCAAGACAGAATGAAGAGTTATGTGGATTCATATAGAAAAGAGATGGAATTTGAAGTGAGAGAATAAGTGTTTCTAAGAACTTCTCCATGGAAGGGGGTTTTGAGATTTGGAAAGAAGGGCAAGGTTAGTCCGAGATCTATAGGCCCTTATGAAATCACTGAGAAGATTGGGCCTTTAGCCTACAAGTTAGCTTTGCCCCGTGAATTGTCTAGGCTCCACAGTGTCTTCTATATATCGATGTTGAGAGGGTATCGATCCGATCCTTCACATATAGTTCAACCATTAGAGGTTCAATTAAGGGAGGATTTGACCTATGAGGAGAAACTAGTGGAGATCCTAGATTCGAAGGAAAAAGTTTTGAGAAACAAGGTTATGAAGCTAGTCAAAGTTTTGTGGAAGAACCATGCAAAGGAGGAAGCAACATGGAAGCCATTGGAAGCCATGAAGGAGAAGTATCCGCAACTTTTCCATGACTCAGGCAGTAATTTTGAGGACAAAATTCTTTTAAGAGGGAGAGAAATGTTGGGCCCCAAATTTTTTATTTTATTTATTTATTAAGCATGATTTGAATAAATTTTGTGGTCTTGCTGGATAAACCATTTTATTTGGAGTTTAATTATTATGCCAAAACTAGAATTAAATTAGTGTATGATTTAGGGTATAAGATTATGGCCT
>JAOSBN010000268.1:0-19644 GCA_027563595.1 Erythroxylum suave | reverse complement strand
GGACCATACAGAACTATTGAAATTGGAGGTATTTCTGTTAACTTAGAGTTCTTTGTGCACCTCATTATGCACTTAAGGCCCTTGAGTTATATATCTTTAATGAAAGATGTCCTTCACCTTATTGGAAAACCAATTCCAAAACTACCTAGACCTGATGACCTTGATCTCCCCGAAGGGAAACAATCTGTCAAACCCCCTGTTCTGAAAATTATAGAACTACATGTTTTACCTTCAAAAACAGTCGTTGCTATACACTTCTCTCCATCAAGTGCACCATAAGCCACTACTATTGAAATAGAAGAAGGAAGTCAGTCACAGCAGTGGAATCAGGAAACCTTGATGAAGGAAATTGAAGAAATTCATACTAAGGTTGATGATCTGTAGGACTCAGTAGGTGATCTACATGAGGAAGTAGCCTGTCTACGGGTTACAATAGAACAGGACCTTAATGTGATCAAAACAGATATGCAACGAATGTTCTCTAAAATAATGAACCATCTAAGGTAAAAAAAAATTTATTACTAACAAATAAGGGGGAGAAAAGATTAGAAAAGGAGAACTGAAATTGGGGGAGAAAAGATTAAAAAGATAGAAGAAGAAAAGTTGAAGAGAAGAAAGACAGAAGAAAAGAATAGAGAGGATATATATGTGTGTATCTTTGATTCTTATTTTCTGTTTGTGTATTTTTGCTTTTGTGTATTTTTGTTCTTTGTTTGTTATCTTCGCATTCATTTGTTTGTTATTTTTTCATTAACTGAATAAAATTCATTTACTTTGATTTTTCTAATATTATGATTATTTGTTATCATCAAAAAGGGGGAGATTGTTAAGTCAGGAGGACTCTGCGATGTTGTAATTTTGATGACAAACTAATAATAATAATGTTAGAAACAAATGAACGTTTTGACAAGTTTGTTAAGTGTGCAGTACAAAAGACAGAAGAAATACAAAAGACAGACGAAATACAAAAGACAGACGAAATGCAAAAGACAAAAGAACTACAAAAGACAGGCGAAATGCAAAAGACAAAAGAAGTACAAAAGCCAGACGAAATGCAAACGACAAAAGAACTACAAAAGACAGAAGAAATACAAAAGACAGACGAAATGCAAAAGACAGAAGAAATACAAAAGACAGATGAACTGCAAAAGACAGACAAAATACAAAAGACAGACGAAATGCAAAAGACAGATGAAATACAAAAGACAGATGAACTGCAAAAGACAGACAAAATATAAAAGACAGACGAAATGCAAAAGACAGATGAAATACAAAAGACAGACGAAATGCAAAAGACAGAAGAAGTACAAAAGACAGACGAAATGCAAAAGACAGAAGAAGTACAAAAGACAGAAGAAGTACAAAACACAGACAACACGTAAAAAATAGAAGAAGCGCAAAGTACAGAAGAATTGCAAAGACACAGACGATACTCAAAAAAGTTACGTCAGTACATTGGACGGTTACTTAGTTGAAGTTAGTTACAGAACTTAACTAAATAGTGGTTTTCAAGAATCAAGAGACAGTTGCCAAGATTCAAGAAGCGGTTATCAAAGATCAAGAAGTAGTTAGAGAATGAGAATATAAATACAAGTCTCAGTCGAAGCTTTCGAGCTAATGAATAAATGAATGACTACTGTATAAGCGAATGCTAATACTAATGAACGAATATACAACATCAGTGATCTTTGAGTACTTATAAAAGAGATTTTTGTAGTGGAATACTGAGAGAGCTATCTTACTATAACAAAAGCTCAAACTACCATTCTAGTGAGAGAGAGAAAAGTCTGAGAGCCTGAAGAGGCTATAACAGAAAGAATACTTTGTGAAAGAGACCTGAAGAGGCTCTGAAAGAAAAAGAATACTTGTAGTTGTTTGAAGTATAGTGGAACACTCAGACGAATTTTGAGGACTGGACGTAGCCTACAGTTTGGGGTGAACCAGTATAAAATCGCAACGTCTACACTCTAACCTTTTACTTCATTTCATTTCTGTTGTTAAATTGCAATTTGATTTCATAACAAGTTTCGTATAAATTTTGCAATAGTCTTTTAACAAGCTCAAGAAGTTCTTATAATTTGTATTCACGAAAAGGATACACCATTCAACCCTCCCTCTTCTAGTGTATCTAGTTTATTATATACAAGTTCTTTATTGACATGTGATTCACTTCAAAAACTGGTATAAAGCATAAATAAAAGTGGTTGAACATAAATAATACTAAGTACTAATTGTATACAAATTGATGAACAAATAAGCTTAAAAATCATACCTTATTGCTTCATTTCCGTTTGAATGCAATACCACAGACTTGAGAGGAGGGAGGACTTTAGGAAGAAGTTTAAGGATATTATTTCATACTAAGGCCAGAGCTTGAAACTTAAATACATACCGGAGCTTGAAACTTAAATACATGTATTCAGAAAACTAATAAAATCTAGTTCTTCTAAGCATATAAAACTAGTATAGAGCATAAATAAAAATGGTTGAACATAAATAATACTAAGTACTAATTGTATACAAATTGATGAACTAATAAGCTTAAAAATCATACCTTATTGCCTCATTTCGATTTGAGCGCCAAACCATAGGCTTGAGAGGAGAGAGGACTTTAGGAAGAAGTTTAAGGATATTATATTTCTGACCAAGGATTTTTAAAGGATCTAGATAAAGAAAGTAGATCTTTGCAATTAAAATGTAGTACCACAAAACAATTATCATGGACCAATGAAGGTACGAATAATTGTCGCATTTAAATAATATACGAATATGTGAAATTTGTTCGTTAGGTGAATACATTTGTGAATTTTAGAAATACTATTATAAATTTACTAGAGGTAAACAAGAAATGAATATTTAAATATTTATACAAAAATTACCTTATTCTATAAATAAAACATTAGAAGAATGATTTTTAGAAAAAACAAAATAAAAATATAGTTGCTTATAATTTAAGTAGAGCGATTAGAATTACTAAAGAAGTAATAGCACAAATATGTCTTGAAGCAAAATTACAAAAAAACATTAAGACACAAAGATATTTAATTATGTTGTTCAAAATATTCAGAGGTACCACAACAATACAGATGTAACAATCAATCTCAAATCTTTAGAAAACATAGAAGATATAAAAATTATAAATGTCATAAATATTCATCTCAAAGATTTAAACCCAAAAAGAAATATTGCCCAAAAAATAAGAAAAAATGTAGATGTTGGTTATGTATAGAAGAAGGTCATTATGCAAATAATTCTCCAAAAAGAAATCAAAATAAATTTCGAAAAAATTAACATTTTAAATTCAACAATAAAATATAACTTAGAACCTATAGAATCAGATTATGAAATTAATTCAATAATTTCATCTATCTATCAATATGAAAGCTCAAAATCAGTATCAACATAATACAACTTTTATTCAATTACAGATTCAGAATAAAAAACTGAATGCATATATAGATACAGGAACAACTATTTGTGTAGCATCTAAAACATTATTAAACAATTGGAAAAAACCAAACAAACCATTACAAATATGAATAGTTGATGGAGTATAAAATCTATATGGTATGTAAGCTACTATAACAATATAATTATCGAAAATTATACATTTATTGTCCCTTCTATTTACCAACAAGAATAAGGATTACCACTAATTTTAGGTAATAATTTTTTGAAATTATATAATCCATTTTGTCAATATCTACACTATATAACATTAAAAAACAAATAATAAAATCAATAAATTAGAAATCTATTATTCTTAAAATTCCTATTTATCATACTACTTATTATAAAAACTTACAATTAATAACTGAAAAACTTAATCAATTACACTTTGACCTACTTAAGAACATAACCTAATCAATTACACTTTGACCTACTTAAGAACATAACCTTCTATATTGAAATCAAAACTTGAATAGACAAAGTATGTAGTGAAAACCCATTAGATCCAATCAAAAATATTAACAACCAATTAATTGAAATAAAATTGATGCAAGTATGGATACATGGGTTGGCTGTTTTTTGGAAAAACCACCCAAGTCAAGGAAATACCTTTTGTGTAAATATATCAATGTGACATTTAATCCCACTGAAAGGAAATGCCCTATTCATGAAAAGGAAATATTATTATGTTTAAAAACATTACGCAAATGGAAAGTAGACTTGTTACCAGTCAACTTTCTTATTCAAACAGATTCCAAGTATCTATGTAGATTTACAAAATATAATATAAAAACCAACTATAATCAAGGCTGATTAATTCGGTGGCAATTAGAATTAGCTTAATATCAATTTCAAATTCAGTATATTACATCTATTGCTAATAGTTGTGTAGATACACTCACTCGCAAATGGAGCAGCTATCACTAGTTTGAAGGACTCACTAAATAAAAAAGAAGCAAAATTATTAGAACTACAATAACAAGTTGGAATCGTCACAAAGAAGATTAATCAATTACGATCCACCATCAAACTACTGGAAAAACAAATAACCCAATTGTTACCATTTAATTTCTTACGTAAGATATTTTAATTTTATTTTAATAAATTGGTTGTTATTATTTTTTATTGGATCTAATTGGCAGCCCATACTACAACACTATAAATCTTTTGATAATGTTAATTATTTATTTTTTATAATTCGAAGTTCGTCTACTAAAGGTTGAGTCCTATTATTTATTTCTTTTAGCTAATATTTGATGTTTGTTTGTTTGTCTATTCATTCGGCTAATTGTTTAGTAATACTCATAAAGTAGTTTCTAAATGATCTTTTAATTCGTTAAGCTGATTTTTAATGATTAATAATTCTTTACTAATTTTTCTTTTTTGTTCAGTATTTGTTTGGGGATCAGTTATTTTAATTCCTGGTTCTACGAGTCTAATAGGTCTTTGTAATCTGACAGATTGTGAACTTAAAAATAATTTTTCTTTTAATGTTTTCTTTTCAGATAACGACAATCTAGGAGGAAAGGGTTCTATATTTATTGGATATTTAATAGCTGGTAACTGCCTTAAATTTCTTCCGACTTTAGCTACATTTATAAATAATTGATCTATGTATATTCGATCAGCATTTTTAAATTCTACACTATGATGAGAATTATTTAGTGCAAAGCTAATTTGATATGTAAGAGAAAAGGGGTATTGACCTTCGGTCATTAAATGTTCTCTATAAAATTTTCATGCAATGGTTATTATTGTTTCATCTAAATTGTGAGATTGTAAAGGGATTCCTATTTTTAGACATGTGTTAAATTTTATTTTTCCATATGCTAAATTTCCATTCATTATTCCTATTATTTGATTATTGAAAACATTCATTCGTTCATCGACTATAGCCATTTTTATTGGTGAATCTATTCCTTCTTGAAATGTTGATTTTAATAATATTTGTATAGTAGATAAGTGAATATGTCCTATTTTATTTCGTTTATCTTCAGGAATTTTTTAGTAATTGCATATAGATTTGTTCTTGATTAACAAGATTAATACGTATATGTCCGTTACATTGGCCAATTCTTATTGGACTTTCATGTACGATTTTTCCAAAATAAATAATATTTTTTTATTAATAACATTTTTAAAAGGATGATGTATTATATCTTGTCCTTCTTTAAGATTTAAATTAGTTTTAGCTATTTGTTTTAGTTTTTCTTTAGATAATAACGCATTAATATGAAATGTACCAACAGATTCAGTTAAATCGAAACAATCTATATCTAATATATTATCTGAATTATCTAAAGTAGTATCAGTCATATTTAATGATGACCAAATTGTTGAAGTTCTAAAAGCTGATTTTGTGTATTTTGTAATTCTTGTTTATAAAGATTATATAATTCAATAGCTTTATCTGAGCATTCTTTTATAGCTAATAATCCTTGATTATTAATAAAAAATTGTAAATAATTATATTGATCTTCATAATGTTCCTTTTCTTGTTTGTAAGTAATAACTAAACTTTGAAAATAAAGACTTTCTGCTGCTAAATGACTACAAATTAAACACTGATGATTCATCTTGATTGTACTTGAAAATGAACTTGATAATGGTCTATAAATTGACTGAAAGTTTATTTCTTTTCTTCTTTTTCATGTTCTAAGAGCTGAGTTTGTCTACTAATTATATCTCTAAATGTTTGTAAAGTATGCTTAAATAAAAATAAAGAATTCGTACATGTTAGTAAATTCTTTTATACATTTATGACTAAGTGATATTTTTGTATCAATATGTAACATAATGTTATGTAAGTCATGACAGATTTGGCATATAGGCATAATTACAAAAATAATTTATCATATAAATAGTAAAATAATTTATCAAATGAATATTGATGAAGTGGAGGTGGAAAACCATAAGTCTAACACGTATTGAGAAAACTAATAAAATCTAGTTCTCCTAGGTATATAAAATTGGTATAGAGCATAAATAATAATGATTGAACATCAATGATACTAAATACTAATTGTATACAAATTGATGAACTAATAAGCTTAAATATCATACCCTATTACCCCGTTTCCATTTAAACACCAAACCATAGGCTTGAGAGGAGAGAGGACTTTAGGAAGAAGTTTAAGGATATTATTTCATACTAAGGCTGGAGCCTGAAGCTTATATTAGATAGGTAGAGAAAAAGAAAAAGGAAAAAGGAGAAGCTAAAGTAAAAACTAAGATAAAAAATGAAAAGAGATTCATTTCGGTGGAAAGGAGTCAAAAAGTAAAGTAAAGAAAAAGAAAAGTGGTTGGCCATTGTCGGCCACTTTACTTTACAATAATTACATAATGCCAAAACTTAAAAAGATAGGTGCTTCAATATGAATAGCTACTTCAGTCTTCTACAATAACTTCGTCAGATGAGCTGTTGTCTATCTACGATGAAGTTATTATACATTGAGCGCAGATTTGTGCTATATAGTTTCATAACTGTTGACAGATAGAAAACTTCCAATCTAAGGATTCTTTGAATATTCTAGAGATATGACAAAATAGTGCCCCCAATTGTTTGATGGGTTGTAAGGATTCTATAGTAATTGGACTTCGATAAGTGGAAGCATGAGTATATTTAGTCCTCCGTAATTAAGCTTGATTGATGATTCAGAATTGGTTTTTAAACACTGATTATAGATTCCTTCAATGAAGTTGAGGTTAAAATGATTTATTAAATCCCATGTGACTTCACGCTTTGGTATGTCATCAATAGGTGGATACATTCCATTGCTTACTCCAATTTGGATATAAGCCATCCTTGGGATCTAAATGGTAGAATCCTTAAAATTATCAGCTTTTGTAAAGATGGGACAAGTACTGAATACTTGAAGAAATATTTCTCGGTCCTTCGAAAATTTGTCTTTGTAGTTTTTTACTGCTTGGATAAATCCAACAGGGAATTCTGCCAGGTTGTGTTAGGTGGTTAGGTAAATAGTGTTTATTAAACCACTCTAAAAAAATAAAAAATTGGTTAGTGATTCTGCTTCAGGGAAAATGATTGCTTTTGGTCCAAAATGTCCTCTATTTTGTGGATAATACTGAAATTGTTTTTGAGCTTCAGTCCATTCGTTTAATGTTTGGAAGCATTCATAAAAAGCATCAGGAGTAATTTTTTCATTTCTTCTTTAAGATCTCTGGTTGGTAAGGCATTAATTTGATCCATGTTGATTGGTTTTCCAAATTGTTTCATTTTGGGTTCACTAGTTGGTCTTTCTAGGACTTGCTTATATTGGGGATTTGAGACTGGATTTCTAAATTCAGCTAGTGCTTTTTTCTGCTTCTGCTTTGGTATTGTAGACTTCATGAATAATAGATGATTTTCTTGTGATGTATAGAGAGTCTTTATGCCATTCATCATAGAGGCCCGCCATAGGTCCGTTAAATATAACATAGGTTTTGTTTTCCTTTTGGTCTTCTTGCTTTTGGGCTATAATAGGTGTTGTAGGGGTAGATTGGCTAATAGAAGCAGTAATTGTTTGGGTTATCTATTATGGAGTAATAGGTTAAATAGTTAAGGTTTTTTGAGTTTGGGTTATTTGTTTTTCCAATAGTTGGATGGTGGATCATAATTGATTAATCTCCTTTATGACGATTCCGACTTCTTGTCGTAGTTCTAATAATTCTGCTTTTTTTTTAGTGAGTCCTTCAAACTGGTGATAGCTGCTTCCATTCACGAGTGAATGTATCTGCAAGACTATTAGCCATAGATGTAATATATTGAATTTGAAATTGATATTGAGCTAATTCTAATTGCCACCAAATTAATCGGCCGTGATTATAGTTGGTTTTTATATTATTTTTTTTAAATCTACATAGATACTTGGAATTTGTTTGAATAAAAAAGTTGACTGATAGCAAGTCTACTTTCCATTTACGTAATGTTTTTAAACATGCTAATGTTTCCTTCTGATAAATAGGGTATTTCCTTTCACTGGGATTAAATGTCCCATTGATATACTTACATAAAAGGTATTTCTTTGAGTTGGGTCGTTTTGCCAAAAGACAGTCAGCCCATGTAACCATACTTGCATCAATTTGAACAAACAGTGTATCCTTCAGAGAGTAATTGTGTAATTCAGGTAACTGTGTACAAAGAGCTTTTAATGGTTTAACAATATTCGTACCTTCATTAGTCCACGACTATTGTTTTGTGGTACTACATTTTAGTTGTAAAGATCTCCGTTCTTTAGCTAGATCCTTTAAAAATCCTTGGTTAGAAATATAATTTAATAATCCTAAAAATTTTTGTACTTCGGTTATATTTTTTAATTTATCAAGAAAATTTTTTAATTTTTCAAGAATGTTTAGTTGTAATTTTAAATAATCATTATAAAATTCTGTACGTAAATATTCTATATTGTTTTGTACTAATTTTATTTTCTTTTTACTGAGTATTAATCCTTTTTGGTAACATCTATTTAAAACAATTTTTACTTTTTTAAAATGGTCATCTTCATCTTTGTTTGAAAAGATGATAACGTCATCAATATGGGCTCAGGTAAATGCATCTAATCCGTCTAAATTATTATCCATAAATCTTTGATAGATTTTAGGTGCTTACTTTAAACCAAAAGGTAATACATTCCATTGATAATGTTTTTGAGGGGGACATGCAAAAGCAGTTACGGGTTTTGTGTCTTCATGTAAACTTAATTGCCAATATCCAGATTTTGCATCTAAAGTTGTAAACTAATGATGTCCTTTTAATATAGTAATGATATAATCTTTTCGAGGTAATTTATAAGCATCTCCTATAGTAGCTTTATTTGATTCTTTATAATTAATTACCATTCTTCATTTTCCACATTTTTGTTCAGAATGATTATTAACATAAAATGCTGGTGCTGAATGTTTACTTGTACTAGGTGAAATTAATTTCTTTTGTAATAACTCAAAACATTCACTTAAGAATTCTTGTACGTCTTGTTGTGTATAAGAAATATTATTTTTAATATTAATTTCTTGGGTAGGATCTTTTAATTTTATTTCAATTAATTGGTTGTTATTATTTTTGATTGGATCTAATGGGTTTTCACTACATACTTTGTCTATTAAAGTTTTGACTTCAGTATATAAGATTATGCTGTTAAGTAGGTCAAAGTGTAATTGATTAAGTTTTTCAGTTATTAATTGTAAGTTTTTATAATAAGTAGTGTGATATATACGAATTTTAAGAATAATACATTTCTGATTTATTGATTTTATTATTGGTGTTCTTTTTTGGTAAAATGTTAATATATTATACCATAAATGAATATATACACGGTCTTGAGCGGCGTACCCCGACTTCAAAATTAGATTCTCCCAATAATAGGTACAATATGAATAAAATGTAAGTCTTACAAATCTAGTTACCATTTCCCCAATACACCCAAGGAAAAAGATGCCAAGAGACCCCAAAATAATCCAAAAAGATTATTATTGGTATTTTCAATGTTATATGATGTAGATATTGACAAAACGGATTATATAATTTAAGAAAATTATTACCCAAAATTAGTGGTAATCTTGATTCTTGTTGATAAATAGAAGGAACAATAAATATATAATTTTCGATAATTATATTATTATAGTAGCTTATATACCATAAAGATTTTATACTTCCATCAGTTATTCATATTTGTAATGGTTTGGTTAGTTTTTTTCCAATTGTTTAATAATGTTTTAGTTGTTATACAAATAGTTGCTCCAGTATCTATATATGCATTAAGTTTTTTATTCTGAATCTGTACTTGAATAAAAGTTGTTTTCGAATTTAGTTGTTGATGCTGATTCTGAGCTTTCATATTGAAAGATAGATGAAATTGTTGAATTAGTTTAATAATCTCATTCGATGGGTTCTAAGTTATATTTTATTACTGAATTTAAAATGTTAATTTTTTCTTGAAACTTATTTTGTTTTAATTCGATTATTTGTTTAATATTACCTAGAGATGTTATCATTTTGTCAAAATTTTCATTTAAAAACCATAAATCTTTTGATAATGTTAATTCTTTATTTTTTATAATTTGAATTTCGTCTATTAAAGGTTAAGTCCTACTATTTATTTCTTTTAGTTGATATTTGATGTTTGTTTGCTTGTTTATTAATTTAACAAATTGTTTAGTAATACTCATAAAGTAGTTTTTAAATGACCTTTTAATTCTTTAAGTTGATTTTTAATGATTAATAATTCTTGAATGATTTTTCTTTTTTGTTCAGTATCTTGTTCCCTACTTGTTTGCGGATTAGTTGTTTTAATCCCAGGTTCGATAAATCTAATAGGTCTTTGTAATCTGACAGATTGTGAACTTAAAAGTAATTTTTCTTTTAATGTTTTCTTTTCAGATAACGACAATCTAGGAGGAAAGGGTTCTATATTTATTGAATATTTAATAGCTAGTAACTGCCTTAAATTTGTTCCGACTTTAGCTACATTTATAAATAATTGATCTATGTATATTCGATCAGCATTTTTAAATTCTACACTATGATGAGAATTAGTTAGTGCAAAGCTAATTTAATATGTAAGAGAAAAGGGGTATTGACCTTCGGTCATTAAATGTTCTCTATAAAATTTGCATGCAATGGTTATTATTGTTTCATCTAAATTGTGAGATTGTAAAGGTATTCCTATTTTTAGACGTGTGTTAAATTTTATTGTTCCATATGCTAAATTTCCATTCATTATTCCTATTATTTGATCATTGAAATTATTCATTCGTTCATCGACTATAGCCATTCTTATTGGTGAATATAGTCCTTCTTCAAATGTTGATTTTAATAATATTTGTATAGTAGATAAATGAATACATCCTATTTCATTCGTTCATCTTCAGGAATTTTTTGTAATTGCTTATAGATTTGTTCTTGATTAATGAGATTAATACGTATATGTTCGTTACATTGGCCAATTCTTATTAGAGTTTCATGAACGATTTTTCCAAAATAAATAATATTTTTTTGATTAATAAGATTTTTAGAAGGATGATATATTATATCTTGTCCTTCTTTAAGATTTAAATTAGTTTTGGCTACTTGTTTTTGTTTTTCTTTAGGTAATAATGTATTGATATGAAATGTGCCAATAGATTCAGTTAAATCTAAACAATCTATATCTAATATATTATGTGAATTATTTGAAGTAGTATCAGTCATATTTAATGATGATTAAATTTTTAATATTCTAAAAGCTAATTTTGTGTATTTTGTAAATCTTGTTTATAAAGATTATATAATTCAATAGCATTATCTGAGCGTTCTTTTATAGGTAATAATCCTTGATTATTAATAAAAAATTGTAAATAATTATATCGGTCTTCATAATGTTCCTTTCTTGTTTGTAAGTAATAACTAAACTTTGAAAATAAAGACTTACTACTGCTAAATGACTACAAACCAAACACTGATGATTCATCTTGATTGTACTTGAAAATTAACTTGATAATGGTCTATAAATCGATTAAAAGTTTGTTTCTTTTCTTCTTCTTTTTTGTTCTAAGAGTTGAGTATGTCTACTAATTATATCTCTAAATGTTTGTAAAGTATTTTCAGAAGCTTGAATAGAAATAAAGAATTCGTATATGTTAGTAAATTCTTTTATACATTTACGACTAAGTGATATTTTTGTATCCATATGTAATATAATGTTATGTAAGTCATGACAGATTTCACATTTAGGCATAATTAGAAAAATAATTTATCATATAAATCGTAAAATAATTTATCAAATAAATAGTGAAGTAGAGCTGGAAAACCATGAGTCCAACATGTATTGAGAAAACTAATAAAATTTAGTTCTTCTAGGCATATAAAACTGGTATAAAGTATAATTAAAAACAGTTGAACATAAATAATACTAAGTACTAACTATATACAAATTGATGAACTAATAATATCAAAAATCATACCTTATTGCCTCGTTTCTATTTGAATGACAAACCATAGGCTTGAGAGGAGAGAGGACTTTAGATAAAAGTTTAAGGATATTATTTCATACTGAGGCTGGAGCGTAAGGCTTACATTATATAGGTTGAGAAAAAGGAAAGGACAAAAGGAAAAGATAAAGTAAAAACTAAGGTAAAAATGAAAAGAGATTCCTTTCGGTGGAAAGGAGTTAAAAAGTAAAGTAAAAAAAAGAAAAAGTGGTTGGCCATTGTTGGCCAATTTACTTTATAATAATTACATAATGCCAAAACTTTAAAAGATAGGTGCTTCAATATGGGTAGCCGCTTCAGTCTTCTATAATAACTTTGTCAGTTGAGCTGTTGTCTGTTTATGCTGAAGTAATTGGACATTGAGTGCGGATGTGTGCTGGACAGTTTCGTAACAACTGACAAATAGAATACTTCCAATCTAAGGATAATTCTTCAAATATTCCAGAGATATGAGAAAATTGTGCCCCCATTTGTTTGATGAGTTATAAGGATTCTGTAGTAATTGGACTTCTATAAGTGGAAGTTATGAGTACATTCAGTCCTCTGTAATTGAGCTTGATTGATGATTCAGAATTGATTTTTAAACACTAATTATTGATGCCTTCAATGCAGTTGAGGTTTAAATGATTTATTAAATCCCATGTGACATGCTTTGGTAGGTCATCAGTAGGTGGATACATTCCATTGCTTACTCCAAGTTGGATATAAGACATCTTTGGGATCTGAATGGTAGAATCCTTAAAATTATTAGCTTTTGTAAAGGTGGGATAAATACTGAATACTTTTAAGAAATATTTCTCGGTCCTTGGCAAATTGATCTTTGTAGTTTTTTACTATTTGGATAAATCCAACAAGGAATTCTGCCAGGTTGTGTAAGGTGGTTAGGTAAATAGTGTTTATAGGACCACTCTGAAAAAAATAAAAAAGTGGTTATGGTTTGGTTTGAGGGAAAATGATTCCTTTTGGAGCAAAACGTCCTCTATTTTGTGGATAATATTGAAATTGTTTTTGAGGTTCAGTGCATTCGTTTAATGCTTAGAAGTGTTCATAAAAAGCATTAAGAGTAATTATTTTCATTTCTTCTTTGAGAGCCCTAGTTAGTAGGGCATTGATTCGATCCATGTTGATTGGTTTTCCAAGTTGTTTCATTTTGGGTTCACTAGCTGGTCTTTCTAGGACTTGCTTGTATTGGGGTTTTAACACTAGATTTCTTAATTCAAATAGGGCTTTTTCTAGTTCAACTTTGGTATTGTAGGCTTTATGAATAATAGATGATTTTCCTATGATGTGTAGAAAGGTTTTATTTCATTCGTCATAGAGGCCTGCCTTAGGTCTATTAAATATTACATAAGTTTTGTTTTCCTTGCGGTCTTCTTGCTTTTGGGCTGTAATAGGTGTTGTAGGGGTAGATTGGCTAATAGAAGGAGTAACTATTTAGTTTATCTGTTGTGGAGTAATAGGTTGAATAGTTAAGGTTGTTTGAGCTTGGGTAGAAGAAATAGGTTGAAGAAAACCCTCTGTAGAGAGAGCCTCATCAAGTAAAGAAAATAAGTTTTGAGTCTTAAGGAAGGTGAAGATGTTGGATCAAAAATCAAGTCCATGCTTGGTTTGGCTAAATAGTAGATTTTAAAAACTTTTTCTGAAATCATAACGTAGCGGAAGCGTAAACACAAAAACAATAAGCTTTTAATCCATACATGATGTTGCATAAAGAAAATAAATATAATAAGAATGAGATTGGAAAATTACTGACTCTTTGCTATAGCTTCGACTCCTTGCTGTTTTGTCCTCAACTAGTCTGATCTATCACTTGTTCTCCTTGAAAAACATTGTTAACAAGATCCTTTGGTGGGAAAGGAGAAGAAAAGCAAATGGAGGTTATTTTCTTTGTTATAGCGAACAGTTTGGAGAGCTAGAGGAGAGGAAAACCACACACCATTCATTTAGCATTAAAGCCAAATGAATTGTCCAAAACTGAATTTTACAACACTTGGACAGCTTGGGAGAGAGAGCAAATAATGCATCACTTCATTGTTTAATCAAAAGAATGCTAAAAGGGCTGCATGTTTTCTATCAACTACCACACTTAGACGTTAGCTATGATAATAATGTGTTCATTTAAGGTGTTTTAAAACACCCGCCAACAAATCCATTTAAAAGAGAAGCATGACCAAATTTTACAATTATGAGAAAACATATTTCAAATTTATTAATTCGATGTCCAATTGCAAACTCTGTTATGAACTATATTATAGCGCATCCACAAAATAAAGTGTAAAAATTACTATTTTACATTTCACTCTACATGGTGATTAACACATAAGATCTAATTAGATCTTGTGTGTTAAGACTTTATGAGTAGTTAGTCTATCAAACTACTGGTGCCAATTTAATCACCAATCTTTGTAAAACACCTAGAAGTGATGATATTGTTATAAACTCTATATTTGAGTGAATGTTCCCTAAGGCATCTTTCAATTAATAATTCCAACATGCGAACACTAGATTGATGCCCTGTAAAAATCCATTTCGATCATATCAAGAATTATAATGAAACACATATGAGTTCATCACCCATCAAGATTGTGGTTTGTAATAAACAAATGCTAAGGTGTATGTTTTAACAATTCAAGTAACGATCTACTTTATTCCTTGAAAAAACATACACGATTCCAGATTCGTTTTATATAGAGATAAATCACAACACTATAGTCTAAACCATAATCAAGCGATCAACTTGATTATTTAACTGTGAATCAATTAATTTAGCTTCTAATAATATACACATTTCTCATACATCTCCATGTATATGTATATTACTTCCAAAGGAGCCTTAGTACCTTATGACTAGTTATACTCATACAAACAAAACCAAAAATTTTTATTAATAATAAATATTTTTATTACAATGTTGTAAACGGAAGAAAATTAAATTATATGTAAATACACTTGCTTTCTAGGGCACCATATTTATATCAACCTGACAAGCTCCCAGTTGCCCTAAAGCAATTTTGACATATACCTCATTCCAATGCCTTCTAGGTGACCCTTAAAGCTCTTCTGTGACAATGTCTTCATGAAGGGATTAGCAAGGTTTTGATCAGTGGGAATCTTTACCACATTTACCTCACCATGTTATATTATCTCCCTTATGAGATGATAATCTAGCTCAATATATTTGGTGGCTTTGTTGTTCCGAGTTTCTTTAGAATTAACAGTTGCCCCACTATTATCATAATAAAGTGTAATGGCCTTTTTTGCCTCAGGAATTATCTCTAAATCCTTTAGGAACTTGCAGAGCTAGACAGCTTTTGTTCCTGCTTCACAAGTGGCAACATACTCAACCTCCATAGTCGAATCAAAAACAAAAGATTGATTGACACTCCTCTAGACTATGAGTCCAACTCTCAAAATAAATATAGAACCAGAAGTTCATTTCCTGGAATCAATATTTGATTGGAAATCAAAATCTGTATATCCTGTTGGAATAAGGTCACTTCTAGAGTAAACAAGCATTAAGTTCTTCGTCCTATGAAGATACTTCAGTATGCACTTATCTAATGCTCCATTCCTGGATTAGACTAAAATCTGCTTACTAGTCCCACTAAATAATAGATATATTGTCTAGTGCAAAGCATGACATACATTAAACTTCTAACTATAGAAGCATATGGAATGTTACGCATGTATTCAACCTCCTCTTAGGTCTTAGGTGCTTGCTACCTCTACCCTAAAGGAAAATGGTCCGGTCAGGTCGGTTTAGGTTTCAACCATTTTTATTAAATTATTGATTTTGTTAAATTCTTTGAAAGTTTGATTCTATGTCTAGTTGTCACGGACGTGGACTTTTACCAACGAACTGTGCGGCACTTAGTTGTATGTCTCGCAACTAAGTCAGCCTTTCACCTCGAGCATTAGAAAACAATGCTAGCACACGTTAGTAAAGATGCAAGATAAAATGAGAACGAGTATGAGGAAACTTGGAGAATGCTATGTTGCTTTAAGAAAGCTTTACAAGGCAAATGCAAAGAACTCTCAATACTTCTCTATGTATGTTACAAATGAGGTCTCTAGGCTATTTATAGCCTTCCACCTCCTCAATGGACAGCTAGGATCGATTTGATCCAATCGCTTGCAATAGCCATCTAGAATACTCCATAACTATCTACACATTCAAGTAATATCTACAATTATCTACAAGTTTCTAGAGTCTTCCACCCATCTCTAGCCTTGTCTTGAACATGGTAGAAGTGTGTGAAATTTTCTAGAGAACTCTAACAAAACCTCCCCAACTAGAGGAAAAATTGTGCAATTTGTGACATTCTGCCCCACTCAATCAGGCGACGCCCTCATTGTGTCCTTCCTATAGGCCTCGATCATCTCCTTTTTGTCCCACAATGTGAGCTCGTGCTCCCAACTTGCCTCACTATCGGGTAGTCCCTTCCATTTGACAAAGTACTCCACATAACTTAGATGGGAACCCCTCCTCGGAATAACACGATGTGCCAAAATTTCTTCAATCTCATGCTCGTGAGAAGTAGTGATGGCCGTGGGTGCTCTCCTCGACTCACCCCTACTTGGGTCCTCCTTATTGCCATGATACAGTTTCAATAAGCTCACATGAAAAACTAGATGCATCTCCAAATGTGAGGGCAATGTCAACTGATACGCCAGCTTACCAACCCGTTTCTCCACAGGAAATGGTCCCTCATATCGCCTTACTAGCCCTTTATGCACTTTAGCGAACTGTCGGCTTTGATGGGGAAGGAGCTTAACCATCACTAAGTCTCCTTCCTCAAACTCCAAGTGTCTCCTCTTTAAATCCGCCCATTTCTTCATTCGCTTGCCAGCCCTTGCCAAGTGTGCTCGTGCCATGTCGATCTTCTAGTGCCAACCTTTGGCAAAATTGAATGCAGTAGGACTCGGACCCTTGTACCCAATCGCCAAAGTGTGAGGAGTCATTGGTTGTTGTCCCATGGCAATCTCAAATGGACTAGCTCTCGTTGACTCAGTCTTTTGCAAATTATATGAGAATTGGGCAATATTAAGCAACTTTGCCCAATCATGCTGGTTGGTAGTCACATAATGTCTCAAGAATAACTCCAACAATGGATTCACCCTCTCGGTTTGGCCATCGGTTTGAGGATGGAAGCTTGTAGAGAAGTTAAACTCGGACCCCAGTAGCTTGAATAGCTCCATCCAAAACCTCCAAGTGAAGAGTGTCACGATCACTCATAATTGTCTTCGGTATGCCCCAATATTTCACCGCATGAGGAAAGAATAGACGTGCTGCATCCTCATCTGTAAACTTTGTAGGCACGGGGATGAACACTCCATACTTGCTAGACCGGTCTACCACCACCATAATATTGCTACACCCATCGGACTTTGATAGACATGTGATGAAATCCATGGAGATACTCTCCCAAGGCTTCTCTGGAATAGGCAATGGTTCCAACAAGCCCGCTTGCTTATGTTGATCCACCTTGTCTTGTTGGCACACAAGACAAGTCTTCACATATAGATCAATATCATCCCGCATTTGGGGCCAATAATAAGCACGCTCTATAAGTGCCAACGTGCGATGTACACCAGGATGTCCCGCCCATTTAGAGTCATGGCACTCCTTTATGATTTCTTTCCTCAACCCTTGCCACTTTGGCACATACACTTGATCACCTTTGGTGATAAGCACCCCATCTTTGAGCCAAAATTGGCGTGTCTTCCCCCAACTTGCCAACTCCATCAAAGTCTTGGCTTGTGGGTCATGCTCTAGTCCCTCCTTGACTCGATCCACCAAAGGAAAACTCGAACTTGTGATGGCAGCTAACTCGGCCTTTCTACTAAGTGCATCGGCCACCATATTAGCCTTGCCTGGCTTATACTCTCACAAAGTCGAACTCCGCCAAGGAAGTAGCTCGTGGCAACGTTGTCGGTTTTAACTACGAACTTGGACCCCAACAAGTAATGCCTCCAAGTTCGCAAAGAATGTACCACCGCGGTCATCTCCTTCTCTTGGACAGTATAACGACGCTTGATATCATTTAGCTTACGACTCTCGTAAGCTATCGGATGTCCATCCTGCATCAAAACACCACCAAGTGCAAAATTGGAAGCATCAGTATGTGCCTCATATGCCTTGGTGTGATCAGGAAGGGTCAATACTGGTTTCTCCATCACCGCTTCCTTTAAGGCTTCAAACGCTTCTTGACACCTAGCGTCCCATGCCCAAACTCTATTCTTCTTCAATAAATCAGTGAGCGGAGTAGCGAGGGAGGAATATCCCTTAATGAACTTGTGATAATAATTGACAAGGCCAAGAAAGGAACGTAGCTCGGACACCTTCCTTGTTGGCTCCCAATCATAGATGGCATGCACCTTGGACTTGTCCATCCTCAATTTGCCTCCTCCCACAGTGTGCCCTAAATGTATCCTGTGCTTGTAACTCCCTAACCTTCTCTCTGAGTATCGGTCTCACTCTGAAAGTAGCAACCATACACTTGGATTCCTCCTATTTCAAGCTAATCCTAAACCTAGCCATCTCTTCTAGTAAAGACAGATAAACTGTCTGAATGTGGGCTATTGATGATTTCCTACTCAAAGCATCTCCCACTACATTTTCCCTTCCGGGATGATACTCAATCAACAAATCATAATCGTTAAGCAACTCAATCCACCTTCTCTTTATCAAATTCAGCTCTTTCTGACTCGGTAAGTACTTGAGACTTTTATGGTCAGCAAAGATCCTCGTCTGAACCCCATATAGATAATAACTCCAAATCTTTAAGGCAAAAATCACTGCTGCCAATTCCAAATCATGAGTTGGATAATTTAACTCATAAGGCTTCAGTTGTCGTGAGGCATAAGCTATCACCCTATTTCCCTACATCAACATACAACCTAAACCCTTTTTTGAAGCATCACTGTACACTATATAGCCCTCACCTCCAGTAGGCAAAATCAAAACTGGAGCACTTGTTAATCTTCTCTTGAGCTCCTTAAAGCTTTTCTGACATTCCTCACTCTAGAAAAATTTCTGATTCTTCTTTAATAACCTAGTTAGTGGAGCAGTAATCATAGAGAATCCTTCCACAAACCTCCTATAGTAACCTGTCAGACCCAGAAAACTCCTCACTTTCGTCACTATCTTGGCTGCATGCCACTTCACCACTACTTCAATTTTCTTTGGATCAACATGTACCCCATTCTCAGAAATTACATGTCCAAGGA
>JAOSBN010000258.1:0-19646 GCA_027563595.1 Erythroxylum suave | reverse complement strand
ACTCTCTATGACCAAAAAGTCAAACTTTTTCTTAATTCTTCAAATTTTCACATTCTTTCTCTTTATTTCTTGCTTTTTAACTTCATTTCAATCAACTCATTCATTTCTGAGTATTTCTAATTTCCACTAAAAATTTGGTGTCCAACACCATTACTATTCATTCTAAAAACTTATGACTTGTCTGCTTCACTAGGAAGTATCGTCTGGGTCATAGAGTTTCAGAAAAATGGTCATTTAACGTTACCATGTTCAAATTTTGTCTTATTTCCTTGAATCTATCTTCACTTGAGGGTTTAGTGAAGATATCTGCCTATTGTTGATTCATCTCAGCAAATTGTAGATTGATGATCCCTCTCTGTACATAGTCTCTTATAAATGATGTCTAAATTCAATATGCTTTGCCCTTGAGTATTGTATTGAATTTTTTGAGAGATTGATAGCACTTGTGTTGTCACAAAAGATTGGAATTTGATCTTCTTGGATAGAATAATCTTCTAAATGATACTTTATCGATAGTATTTGTGAACAATAGCTTGCGGCTGATATATATTCAACCTCTGCAGTAGACAGACCAATTGAACTTTGCCTCTTGCTTGACCATGAAATTAGGTTATGACCAAGAAAGTGACAACCTTCACTTGTACTCTTTCTATCAATCTTGTCTCTAGAATAATTAGCGTCACTGTAGCCAATTAACCTGAAATCTTTACCTTTCTCATGTATTAAGCAAAGATCAGTAGAACCTGTAAGTTATCTTAATATTCTTTTAACGGTAATATAATGAGATTCTCTAGGATATGTTTGAAATCTTTCACACAAACAAACACTAAACATAATATCATGTCTATTTGCCGTTAGGTAAAGTAAAGAACCAATAATTTCTCTAAAAAGAGTTTGATCAATCTTTTTACCAGCTTCATCCTTAGATAAGACAATTGAAGGATGCATAAGAGTTGACATTGGTTTAACATTTTTCATTTTATATTTGACTAAAAGTTCTTTGATATACTTTTGTTGACGGTTAAATATTTTTCTTTAGTTTGTTTAATATGTAAACCAAGAAAAAACTTTAATTCACCCATGATACTTATTTCAAATTCACTTTCCCTAAGAAACTCAAAACTTGAACATAACTTTTTAGAAGTTGCACAAAAAATGATATCGTCTATATATATTTGCACAACAGTAAAATCATTTTTAATACTTTTCCGAAATAAATTTTTATCAACTTAATCTTTAATAAAGTCATTTTTAATCAAAGAAGAACTAAGACGACGATACCATGCATGAGGTGCTTGTTTCAATCCATACAATGTTTTATGAAGTTTATACACGTGATCTAGTTTATCAATGACTTCAATGCCAGGGGGTTGTTTTACATAAACTTCTTCATCTATAAAACCATTCAAAAAAGAACTTTTCACATCCATTTGAAATAGCTTTATATCATGAAAAATAGCATATACAAGTAAGATCCTAATAGCTTCTAATGTAACTATAAGAGCATATGCTTCATTATAATCTATTCCTTCTAGTTGATTATAGCCTTGAGCTACTAATCTAGCTTTGTTACGGGATACCTTTCTTAATTCATCTAGTTTATTCTTGAATACCCATCTAATTCCTATGATAGATTTATTGGATGGTTTAGGAACTAGAGACCAGACTTTATTCCTAGTAAATTGATTTAACTCCTCTTACACAGCTAAAATCCAAGCTTCATCTTGAAGAGCTTCATCAATTTTCTTAGGTTCTAATTCAAAAACAAAAGCTACATTGACCTCTCTCCTAAACTTAGATCTAGTTCTCAGTCCTTCTAATGTTTCTCCTATAATCAGGTTTTCTGGGTGAAAAGATTTATATCTCTAGTCTTTTCTTAAGCTACTATTTTTAGAAATATCTACTACTTTATCGGATGGATTGTCTGATGGTGAATCATCTGGGTTACTGTTTAAGGGAGCAAATAGAGTTTCATCATCAGAATTGCCTCTCCTATCTAGATGAGAATCATCATCAAATTTTACATGCATAGATTCTTCAATAGATTTAGACACAAGATTATAAACTCTATAAGCTTTAAAATTAATAGAATAACCTAGAAAAATTCCTGAATTGATCTTAGAATTGAATTTATCCAAATTTTCTTTTCTATTCAAAATAGTGCATTTGCAACCAAAAGGATCAAAGTAAGAAATATTTGGCTTTCTTCCCTTCTGTAACTCATATGGAGTTTTATTAAAAATAGGTTGCAGAAATACTCAATTTTGAATATAACAAGCTGTATTTATAGTTTCTGCCCAGAAGTACTTAGGAACATTCATTTCATAAAGCATAGTTCTTGCCATTTCCTAAATCCTCCTGTTCTTTCTCTCTACAACTCCATTTTGTTGAGGAGTTCTAGGAGCATAGAAATTATGGAAAATTCCATTCTCTTCACAAAACATTTTGAATTTTTCATTTTCAAATTCTCCACCGTGATCACTTCGAATTCCAGTAATAGAAATTCCTTTTTCATTTTATAAATTTTTGGATAAAACTTTAAAGCATTTAAAAGATTCATCTTTATGAGATAAAAACAATATCCAACAAAATCTAGTAAATTGATCAACAATTACAAGACCATACTTCTTTCCACCAAGACTTACTATTCTAGTTGGTCCAAACAAGTCTACATGTAATAGCTCTAGAGGTCTAGACGAAGTTACAATGTTCTTAGACGAAAAAGATGCTTTAACTTGTTTTTCTTTCTGACAACTCTCATAAAAAAATCTTTGTTAAAACTTATCTTTGGTAAACCTCTTGCCAAATCATGTCTAACTAATTTGGAAATATGTTTAAAGCTAACATGACCTAGCTTTTTTTGCCAAATCAATTTTTCATCATCTTTTGATATATGACATGAAATATTTTGACTTTTCAAATTATCTAAGTTAATTTTATAGAGATTGTTCGTCTCTTGGTAGAAAAGAATATGAACCTGTCCTTGTTTTTAACTAAACAAGAATTTTGATTAAAGGATACTTCAAAACCACAATCACATAATTGACTTATACTGATTGGATTATATTTTAAACCATCAACTAGCAGAACATTATCAATAGATGAAAAGGAATCTTTACCAAATTTGCCGATCCCAATTATTTTGCCCTACTAGTTATCTCCAAAAGTTACTGATCCTTCTTGCTTAAGTTGGAGGTCTAGGAACATAGACCTTTTGCCCGTCATGTGTTGCGAGCAGCCACTGTCTAAGTACCATTAATGGTGTTTGCTTCCTCCAAGTAAGGAGATCTGCAGTATATATTATATCCTTCTTAGGTACTCATATTTTCTTAGGTCCTTTGGGGTTAGTCTTATAATTATTCTTAGAATAACAATAAGAATGTTATTTCTTTTTCTTTCTATTAGGAACAAAATTCCTATTATGAAGAACATTACTATTATGAATAGTATTTCGACCAGAAAAGCCTAAACCACTTTTATCATCTGGATATCTATAACTTCAAATAATATGATTCATCCTTTTTGTACTTTTTGTAAATTTCGATAAATCTACTGAAAGACTATTAATCCTTTGTTTTAACTGATTAATCTCCTCAAATCTATCTACAATTACTTTCATTTTCATATCGTCTACTTATTCTTAAGGCAGAAGTTTTCTTCTTCTAAGAGTTTTGTGTTCTTAGAATTTTCAACAAATTTCTTTTTCAACAATCTATATTGTTTTAGAATAGCATGTGAATCTTCTAACAATTCTAAATAGGCATGCTAAAGATCATTAAAGTTAGAGATTACCTAATCATTGCTTTCACCTTCAGCTACCAAACATATATCTGTTTGTCCTGATGATTCTGAGTTGGATTCAGATTCAGACGAATCCAGATCTTCCCATATTTCCATTATGTTTTTTTTTTCTTGACTCTTCTTTTGTATTCTTTTGAGCAAAGGGCATTTAGACTTGTAATGTCCTGGTTTATTAGATTCATAGCAAACGATAGAGCTTTTCTCATTCTTCAATCGTCTTTGCTAATCTTTTTGAAAGAGGAGTCTTTATTTCCCTTTGTTCTCTTTTTCCACATCCTTCTAATGTTTCTTTAAATGAAGGATAGCTCATCTTCATCCTCACTTGAATTTTGATCTGATTCACTAGCATCATCATTATTGATTTCTTCAATCTTTAATGCTTTTGAAGACGTAATTCTATTTTTCTGCATCTTCTGATTCTTCGGACTAGCCTTCAATGCAATAGATTTATCCCTTCTGGGTTTATCTTCTATAACAAGCTCTAATTCATAGATTTTCAGTAAACCAAGCAATTTGTCTAGCTTTAGTTTGCTTAAATGTTTGGCCTCTTGTATTGCTGTTACTTTGGGTCTCCATCTTTTTGGAAGACTTCTAAGGATCATTCTGACATAAACTTGAGTATCGTAGATTCTCCCTAGAGATTTAAGTCCATTAATAATTATTTGGAATTGTCCAAACATTTAATAAATAAACTCATCATCTTTCATCTTGAATAGCTCATATTGATAAACAAGAATACCAATCTTGGATTCTTTCACTTGGTTTGTGCCTTCATGTGTAATGGCTAATGTGTCCCACATTTCCTTTGCAGATTTGCATCCATGAACCTTATCATACTCACTTCTGCTTAGAGCACAACTTAAAAAGAACTTGACTTTTGAGTTTAATTGAACACAAGCTTTTTGATCAGCTGACCATTATTCACGAGAGATGTTTTCCCCTTCGTAGTCTGATGGAATATATGGACCACTTTCAATAATATCCCAAAGATCAATGTGTGTAGATTCTATAAATAACCACATCATGTCCTTCCAATAATGATAATCTTCACTATTGAATGCAGGGAGTCTTGAGACGGAGGCACTTTTAGTTATTAAAACATATGGTTCAGCCATTTGTCCTCACTTTGTAATAGTGTTTTTTGGAAACTTGTTCTCTGATATAAACTAAAGTAATCACATGTAAATATAGAAATCACATATAATATGTAAAATACACAAGAAGGGGGGTTGAATTGTGTTAAATCGTATAAGATAGTTATCTTTAGAATCTTCTTGATTTTCTTAAAAAACTCAGACGATTACAAAACAACGCACTTAACTCATTTGAGTAATACAACATCGGAAGTAGTATCTATTCTTCTAACAACAAAAGGGTTGAGAATATGACACCGCCGATTTATACTAGTTTACCCTTAACTTTTAGGCTACATTCAGTCCTTAGAGTTTATCTGAGATTTCACTATCTCTTGCAACTTTACAAGTACTATTTCTACTCTTCCAGAACTTCTTCAGGTCTCTTTCACAAAGTATTCTTTATCTGCTATCTTAGCCTCTTCAGGCTCTAACCTTCCTTTCACTTGAAAATATATTGTTTGAGCTTTTCTAAACTCATGTTACAGGTGTTCTTAATCTCTTTGTTCCTTCTTTTCACACAAGATATTTTTTTCAGTATACTCACTTGATCATAAAATTATTTTGTGTATGTAAAAGTAAATAAAAAAGTTGTTTTGTCTACTACTACACTGATATCTATAGTTTAATTAGCCAACGATCTTCTTGAGAAAATTGCTTGTAGAATCTTCAGAGATCTGTCATTAGTTGAGTCCTGTAACCAACTCCAATTAACTAACCAACTAACATTGTAGATTATATCGTCTTGATTTAATTTTTATGCTTCATCTTATGTGTTCGCTTCGTCTTATGACTTCGCTTCAGTCTTGTGACTTTGCCTTAGTCTTGTGACTTTGTGCTACTTACATTTATTTGCGCACTTAATAAACTCATCAAAATAGTTCACACACTTCTATTATTATTATTATTTGACTTTCATAAAAATCAATAGAAGAAGTGAAGTCTTCTTCACTTAACAAAAGTTAGAAGTGTTTATATGGAACAATCAATTAAAGGATGCTTGAGCAAGGTAAGATGCTTCCACATAGAAATTTCTCACCTACGGCTAGATAGTTATGAGTAAAGATGCCAATCGACTTTGAATCTCTTTATTTGTGAAAAAATTTGAGCATTGATATGTAGAAAAGGGGTTCTACGTTGGTGTTTCACACTTTCTATTTGATTATAACTGTCCTCTTCATACGCTACTATCGAAGCTTTTCATTTGGTTCAATAAGTCGCCAAGTCTATTTGCTTTATTTTCTCATTATGTCATTATTTGGTCACACTTTTGATGTAGGGAGAAAGCTTAGTCTCCAAACAAACTTTTTTTCCTAAACTATTATTCTATACAATCAATATTTAATTTTTCAAAAAAATTACCTATTTTATAATATTGTACAATTTTATAGTTTTTATGCATGACATTATATGTCCCATTTTCATCCCTAAAATAATGCAAAAATTGTTGCGTAATAATAATAATAATAATAATACAATTAAAATTATAGTACTTAATTGTTGTTAGCTATGACAAACCTTGCCACATAAAAATTCAAAGACATACTTTAAATTAATTTGCATAAAACAATACCCAATGACGTTAGGAACCACACAATGCATAGTAGAGAATGCAAAGAAGAAGGGTTTAGAGTCTCTAGTCTTCCTCACTATCCACCTCCACATCTTGCTCTTCTCCCATAGTATTGACTCATATGTTTTAATGTTACTAAATAAAAATTGGTTGGTAATTTAATTTTTCCAGATATATTCTAAATATTCATTAGTAAATAGAAAATTTTGTATTTTAAATATACATTAGTAAATAGCTATATAAATAAATATGTAACATTAGTAAATTCCCTTTAGTAAATAGGTGACTAAAACTATAGCAACAATTCTAGATATTGCATATATAAGACTTTATTGCAACATTTTTTTAACTTTGTTCCCTTTTCTTTTGTAGCAACAAATTATTAACATCGTAGCCTTTTCATATTAGTAAAAGCAACACTTTAAAAATGTTTGCATTATATTAATTTTTAGCAACACATTTTCAAAACATTGCAAACATGTCATTGGCTAAAGCTATTTTTTTCATTGTATCATCAGGACTGATGTAGGACCCACCTTCCTCAGTTTGAAGGCTCTTACTAATTGATTCTTCTTCAGTCAATTGCACCACTTCAGTGCACTTGCTTTTCCACATAACCATTATTGTCTTATTGCATATATAAACATTAAATCAGTTGACATTATAGATTCAATTCTCCATCTCTTTACTTGCCATAGGATACACAAACTACTTAACAAAATTATTATGAACATTTTTGAAATTTTAATTCGAATGAGAAGATGAGTTATGTACATATATGACAACAGAATAATCTAATCGACTAAAAAAACACATTACTATTAGACAACCTCGTTTAGTTTATTAAATGGAATTTGATAGCATAGTCAAGAAGCAATAGACTTTTAGAATAAGCCTCTCTAATAATAATCAATAAGAGATGTCGATGACTATCTAGCAAAGTTCAATGTAGTAAGCTTTTAAATTTTCTAGGCATTATTATGTTAAACATAAAGGTGATCGCATTTTAATTATGTCCAAAATCCTCAATAATTAATTGTCAATTATTAATATAATTATCAAGTTTACTTAAAAAAGAAAAATGTGCATATAATTAAAAAGGGCAAGGGCCAACTATATTTTGCTTACCTCTCTAAGATCTTTTGCTACCTTTCTACCTTCTCTTTTTTCCTTTTTGGGAAATAATCCTTCCCATGCCTAGATTGGTGATCCTTTTGTGCACTTGCCAACCTCAAGGTGGCTAAGGCTATGGGCTCACTAGAAAGCCTTCCTCAAGCCTTCCATGTAGCTATGGAACAAGGAGAGTCCTCTCTCTCTAAAAAAGACTTCCCTACACTTTCCAAGAATCGCTTATGGACATATTGGATGATAAGAGTGTAGGAAAAATTGTAACATACCACTCCCATATAGCATAATCTCGAATATACTAGAGGATATTTGAGGACATACTCTACAAAAATGATACATTAAGAAAATAAAACTAACTAAACAAAGACATCAAACATATCATAAGCATTCAAAACATTCATTTCTTCTTATTTCTATCATACACATAAAAGGTCATATATGGCGTTATAATTCAAAATCCACATGTACATTATATAACAATTTAGAGTTTAATCTTACTATAAAATGTGTAACATGATATGGGATGCTAATGCAAAAGAATCTAACTAGACTCCGCAATTTCAGATGATCTGACCTTTAAGTCATTTCCGTCCCCAAAATGTAAGTACTAAACTTCTAGCATATCGCTTTGGTAGCTAGAACTCCCTTAAACTTGAAACAAAACAACGTTGCAATTTTGATGAGTTTGACTCTATGAGTAAACCATTATCGATGCACTCACACAAGTGAAATCACTAATGTTGGGCCCTGAATTATTTATTTATTTATTAAGCATGATTTGAATAAATTTTGTGGTCTTGCTAGTAAACCATTTTATTTGGAGTTTAATTATTATGCCAGAGAAAGAATTAAATTAGTGTATGATTTAGGGTATAAGATTATGGCCTAAAGTAGGTAGTCTTTGATTAAATGAAAGAATGGCGTAGAATTGGAAGATTTCTTAAGTCTAAAGATTATAAGGCTTATGTTGGAGGAAAAAAAGGGACATTTGATGGTTGTTATAGTGTAGAATTAGAGGAGGAAACTTGTTGGCTTGGTTGAGAAGAGAGAAGCATCGTGAGTGTGAGAAGAAAAGAAGAAGAGGAGAAAAACAAGCTAGGGTTATGGAGATCTTAAAGAGTTTGAAGAATTTGGAGCTTAAACAAGTAAGTACAAGCATTCTTCCTTTCTTGATTTGTTGGATTGACCATGTTTAATGATAGTTAGAAGTGAAAATGATGTTGAATGTGTGTAGGGAGTTGTTAATGAATGGTGTATGGAAATGCTTTAATCTTTTAGGGTTAATGATCAAAGATAGATTATGATGTATTTGTGAATGATTTTGGGTTAAAATGAAGTGGAGAATGAAGTGAATATGGAGTAGAAATGATGGTTGAGGTTTAGGATGTGTTGGTTGTAGATGTTGGAAGTAAAAATTTGGAAAAATGAACTGTTCTATGTATGTTCTGTCAAAGTTCACCGTGGCCAACTTGATGGATAAAATTCACCCGGCCAACCCAGGAAAGGTCACCACGACGAACTTTGACTTTTTTTGTGAATTTTTCCTTTCTGGAAAAGTTCATCACGACGAACTTTTTTGGTTCGTCGCGGTGAACTTTCCAACACCAAATATGCTTCAGTATTTTTATCATAACTTTTTGTGTAGTTATCCAAATGGAGTGATTTTTTATTTGGAATAAACTAGAGGAATATATATATAAGTTGTATGAAGAAACAATGCTTAAATTCGGTCTCTAAGGATGTCAAATTTTGGAAGTAAGTTAAGTATAGAATATTGTTTTAGTATAAGGACAGTCCCAACATTTTTGGCCTATAACTTTCGGATTACTGAACCAAAGTGAATAATTTTGGTGTCATTAGAAACTTGAGATAATGGTATTAGAATTCGGTACCAGATCTAGTGTGAATTGTGAAATATGTTTTTTGTTTTTGTTGCAACACTTTCTTAAAAAAGTTTCGATTGAACTAAGCAAAAAGGGGGAAGGAAGAAAGCGAGGCGGTATACTAATTCCCCATCCTCAAATCAGTCCTTCCTGTGGGTTATTGTCCCAATAAAAAAAGATACAATAAAAACATTGTGTAACGAAGGGGATTCTTATTTGTACAAATGGTACTTTGAACTTGGAACGAGCCTAAAGAAATTAACGATACTTCTTTATCTTTTGAGTTGTTCGGCCGGATCAGTTGCTCAAGACCTTTGGTCTCTACCCGGACCCGATGAAAAAAATGGGATCACTTATTATGGACTTGTTGAGAATGATTCTGATCTAGTTCATGGCCTATTTTTTTCAGCAAGAAGAATAGTAAAAAAAATAAAAAAGAAAATAATAAAAACAAAGAAAAATATACAAAACTTAAATGCAATTTTCATGAAATTATATATTCTTAATTATTATAAATCTTTTACAAATACTTCACATATTCAACTTGACATTTTTCTAGAAGAAAGTATTAGCAAATTTCTTCTTTGATCATAACGATCATGGAAAAATAGACCCGAAAATCTAGGTTTGAAAGGATTATAGTTCAATTTTAGCTTCTTGATTTCTAAAGCCTTAAGAATTTCCTTTGAATATTGTTTGAATGAGAACTTGGTTTGTTATAGGAAACCAAGCAAGCCCGATCCATGAGCAAGAGGAAAGGCAACATTGAACTTGGATTGTCAAGCGAAATTAGGTGAGTAATCTGTTTATAGTTATTGTGTGATTGGGCAAATTCTTACCTATATGTGTGTATGTACAACTTGCTTGATAGTAAATTATATGATTGTTGAAAATGCGTGTGATTTATGAATCTTGATCAAGTTATGCCATTGAAACATGTCATGGCATTTTGTTTAAATGAAAAGATAGAAAATGATGAAAGTATGAGCATATGATCAAATGAATATGTGCTTTTGTTTGGGCGAGAGTGGAACGATTCTGTTCGTCATGTGCACATTGATAAGAGCCTTCTCCAGGCTGCCTGCTTGTGGCATATGAGCTCTGAAAAAGGACTCATTCTATTCATGGTGTAAACTTCGGTTTCTCCATTATGATTCCATGGAAACCTCAAGCCATTTGTTTGTGCATTACATCTTTAAATTGTCAAGTATGATGCATTTGAATGTTATGTGTTATGCATTAACCTGCTTAATTAAGTTCTTGAACTTTATTGGTCAATGATCAAATTGCTAGAATAGAATTGACAATACTTGAATTGCTTAGTACATATACACATATATGCTTGAATTTGTGCTAGTTACCGATGGCTAGATATATATTAGCCACTGAGTCGTATAGCTCAACCCATTATTTTCCCTCCTCAGTTGCAGAACAAGACGATAGTTGAGACTTGCAAGGCATCAAAAACTCCACAATAGTTAGAGACTTTTATGCTAGGTTTAGTGACTATTCTTAGATAGCTTTACAGGTATATCAACATTGAGCATCACTTTGTGTTTTGTATTAAGCTTTGATATGTATGATGTTTTGTATGTAAAGTTTGTTCGAACTTTTTAGATTAGTAACGACATGAAGAATTGAAGTTTCTCGGGTATGATTATGTTTAGCTTATGATTAAGTTTGGATGGTCAGATTTAAACGTATGTGTTTGTCTTGAATGTTTGAACATTAGAGTTTGGATTTTGAATTCTAAGGGTTTCGCTACGGCGAACCTTTCCTAAGGCGACTTCCCTGCAATAAAGAATAACTTCTGCCTGAAGGGTCCATGGAGATAACTCCATGGGTTCGCCACGACGAACTCTCCTTTGCTGCCATGCTGAGATTTATTATGATTGCAATACTTTACACCTTTCTCTTACACCACCCTCACGCGAAGGTCCCGAATGGTCACCATGGATTTCGGCTTGAGACCCACGCCAAATATCTTTTGGTATCCGAATCGATAGTTGGGCTCCAGAAATGGGGTCCAACAACAAAGAGAAGTTATATCACAATTTATCACACTTCAACGAGTATATCATATAAGCCAATATTTCATAGTAAATCACATTCACCATTGACTTCAGCTGTATTTCACTATTTCAAAGCAATTCAAGAAATCATTTCAATTCAATCATATAATGCATGTAGGGATGGATATTTAAATGCACATGTGTTTTCATTTTCAGTTTATTTGTTGTGACCAAGTACCTATCAACACAATTTATTGTCCCATACCTATTGTAGGTATCGAGTTCATGGCTAGCCTGTTCCTATTGTGGATACTGAGTCCATGTTATCCAAGCCTAAGGCTCTTTTTCATAATTCTAAGCTCAAAGCTCTTTTCTGCACATCAGTCACAACTCCTTTATTTGATCGTGCATTTTAATATGATAAGATGTATCATTTCACATGCTATGCTTTTATTACCTTTCATTTTGGTAATGCTTATGTCATATAACTGACTACTTGGACCTAGGTCTAGCATTTATCAATCAGTTGTACATGCATTTCACATTAAACATACAATTCACACATAAGCACATACAAGTGAGTTTACACATCTAAGTTGATTCACAGTACACTCCAGAAATGTTATTGCCTTGATGTTCTAGTAGTGTCTGGATGTTAACGATCACCTTGCGTGTCTATCATCATGCAATATATACTCACATAGTTCACAAATCACCAAGTTGCTTAAGCATATAAATATACAATCATTCACACATATATGTATCATGTTTCAATGCATGCTCAATTGACTTTTTGGGTATGTGTTCTTATGAACAGATCTTGACCATTCAATTTGTGCTTATACACCCTAAGACCATTCAAACATTACAGCTTGTACACTACCATTTTACAGTTAGGTTTATAACTTTAGGTTAGTTTGATTTACTCTAATTTTAGTGACCATATATTGCACTTATCCTTGTACATTTTCATGACCAAAAAGCCTCTTATAATACACACAATTATTACTTTAAATCTGGAATTTTAGCAAGCTAGATATATACATTCACCAAACTTTTTCCAGCAATACATATTCATACATTTACCTAATTCTCATTCATAATTACCCATGTTCTTCAATGTCCATTCATTCATACCTTATAAATGTTACTCTTGTCCTTAATATTATGTTTGCATTAAAAGATACATTTATTACTTTAACAAATCATAATTTCCAGCTTTGAATACAACCATATCAAAACAGTCCACTCTTTAGGTTATAATATCAATTAACTACATAATCTTATCAAGCTCCTAACCATTTAATCAAGATCATTCCTAGCCTTAATCAAATCCAAATATACCAATTTATATTGAATTTTCTCAACTGGTTCTACATGTACATAAGGCTGAAATTAAAATTCCATAATTTGTCATCAACATCACTAATGTGTGTAACTTTACTACTTTCAACACTTCACGAATTATACAAGCTTAGAGACATTACTAACAACTGAAAATTTCCAAATTACATGTCCATTAAAGTTACTTCATTTCAAGTTAACATAACTTCCATATTGGTTACACTAAGGCTTACAAAACTCTACTCACTTATGTCATTAACAATCACTTTTTTACAAACCCACCTACAGCTATAATTTTCCATATTAGAAAACATCTTAATAACACATCTTTAGCATAAATTCCTCATCAATTATACTTTAAATCCCAACTTAATTCATCCATATAACAACCCATAAACTATTGTTTTCGTATATGAAAAAACATAATAGAAAAGTACCCATTCATTCTTCATTTTCTAGCACATCTTTAACATCAACACCACAATCAATCCATCCCTAATTATCCATGATAAAATTCATCTAACATATACCATAATAGGTCAGTATTTCAATTACTTGATTAGCTTGAATGCCACCTCAAACGTCAAACTTGCTTAGCCTCATATGCAAGAACAATTCAAGAACATTGAGGGGGTGTGATTGGTTTGACCACGACTAAGAGAAAAGACAATAGTATATGTCACAATGTTTTGCCTCTATAGCTATCTTTATGAAGGATTTTATATGGATTTTGGGGTGATGATGTATAGAACTAAGGCAGAAACTCAAAGATATGGGTTATATATATGTTTCAGCAACGAGAGGGAGGAAAGGGAGAGCATACAACAGAAAATAACAAAAGGAAATAACCATGAAATGTTATAAATCATTTGGTGTAAGATGAGTGTTTCTCGTTCTTTTGTTTTTTTAAAAAGGCACTTGTCATATATTTAAGCAAGCTACATGTCCTCCTTTTTTGGCTACCAAATATCACTTAATTCCTAAGTCATTTGTCACTCACTTATAGGCTTAGTTATCTTAAATTTTCACATGTCAACTTGTCTGGCCATTTGAAATTTTTGCTAGGATAAATGTACTTATTAGTTCAACAATTCTTTTTATTAGTAAACCAAAATACAAGACATTAGAAATGCATAATCGTGTCACAACCATTTTAAAACTTTCATACCCCAGAGCATGTCAATTGAGTGTGCATAAGATCTTTGCATTTTTTTCTAAATCATAATTCATATGTGTATGCTAATATTATGCATGTGAATGAAATCATAAAATCATCTCCTAAATGCATCAAATTAATTTTATAATGATGTAACTCATGTGACTCGATAATCTAACACACTAATCCTTAACAATTTTGGAGACCGACTGTTACAAAAATTGATAATGCTAAAAAAATACGTAGGACTCTTAGACAGTGGGTACTTGGAGAAACAAGTTTTAGACCCAACACAATAAGGGTGCTCTCAAACATTACCAAAACGTCCTTAAAGATGATGTTCTCTCTCCTCTGGTTGATCTAATGAATGTGGGTGTTAAAGCTTGATCCTTAACCTTAATTAACTTTTTCTGGACCAAGCGTCTTGCTTTCCCTACTATTGGGCGAAGGCTAGATGAGGTAAAAAAGGGCTTGAAAATTTTATGCTAAGAGAGGATGGTATAATTTTGTTTAAGTTTTCTGACGACTCTATCCCAAACAAAATTGTTGAGCAGGGCCTTGGCATATTAGGGACCAACCTTTTTTTATTTAGAAATGGAGGATAGGAATGGAACTCGATACGGACAAGATTGATGTTATCCCCATGTGGGTCAATTTCCATAACTTGCCAATGGAATTCTGGACTGTTAAGGGACTGAGCTTCCTAGCTAGCTTCTTGGGTGAACCAGTATGCATAGACTCCCAAATAGCTTTAGTGGAGAGGATCTGTTATGCAAAATTGTGTATAGAAATTCAAAGAATGCACCTATGCCTGATTGTTTACCTCTCCTACAATTAGGAGAATTTGGTTAGTTAGAGAGGGTTGAAATACAACCCTTAGAACCCTAGCAATTCCTTTAAGAAATGGGTTCCTAAGGGAAAAGTTTTTAAATCTGGATGGCATGATGAATTACTGATGTCTGCAAATACCAATACTCCTATGGGATATGATAATGTTGGAGAAACTGAATTAAGTAAAGAAGGGGTTATCGATAATGCTAGTTCTACCAACCTACTGGTTCCAATAGAGTGATTAGACCATACAAAAGCTGATAAAGCTAAAGTTAAGGAAGCATTATGCTTGAAAAATGATATAAATAACTCCCAAATTACAGAGTCTTGTAATTCATTATGCTTGAAAAATGATATAAATAACTCCCAAATTACAGAGTCTTGTAATTCAACTAGTAATAAACTGGAAATTGTATTAAGTGAGGAAGGGATAACTGAGAATGTAGCTACAAATAACTCTCAAGTTCAACTTAAGAGAGTAGTCCAGACTAAAATTTATAATTCCAGAGTTGAGAATGTGTTATGCTTAGGTAATGTTGAAACTCATTCTTAGGTTTCAGAGCTTCCTCAAACAACTAGGAATAATCTAGAAAATTCAGCAGCTTGTATTGATGTGATCACTAAGTCATCTGAAAATGTTCCCCATGACATTTCTGGCTTTGATATTTGGAGAATATTGCAGAATGTACAAAAGCTTAGTTTTTCCCTAACAGTTGTGCTCTAAACCCAAACCAAATTGATGAATTCAGAGTGCAGTCCAAGACCTCTAAAAGAAAGTCTACAAGGAAGAGAAAACAAAATCCCAAGTATTTGGAGGCTTCCCCTATACATGGCAATCCTAGTGTGGAACATTAGAGGGTTAAACAACCCTCTTAAAAAATCACTGGTGAAAGAAATGGTAAGGGATAAGAAGCTTTGTTTAATAGATCTTCTTAAAACTAAAATAAAAGTCACATTCTCCCTCTTTGGTTCTAAGTTTTTTTTATGTAAATTGGGTCATCTCCAACCACAATTTACACTATAATGGTAGAATTATTTATCTGTACAATATAGAAATGATTAGAGGTTAGGCTATAGAAAAAACATATCAAGTTATTCAATTCCAATGCCAACCACGAGGTATGGGATCTGTCTTTGAGCTATTAGTTGTATATGCATCTAATTTTGTCTTTCAAAGAAGTAAACTCTGGCTAAACCTAGAAAATGTTCAACTCAAAATTTCTAACCCTTAGCTTATTGTTAGAGAGTTTAATTGTTCTCTTAATTCAACTAAATTTGAGGGAGGAAGGTAGTTCAATCTTATACCAAAAAATGAACTGTACAATTTTTAACGAGGATGGACTTCATGGATCTTAAATCTATTGGAAGACTACTCACTTGGACTAACAATCAACATGGTAACTTGTTCATAAGGAATAAGTTATATCAATCTCTAGTTAATTCAATTTATCTGAATCAATTTCCCAACTCTTTTGTTTACTTAATGAGAACTTATTATCTAATCATTAGTATATGTTGATCCAAAGGCTTATAGAAAGCAAAATAACAAGAGCTCCTTTTTTATTCTTCAATGGCTTAACATAGATGATAGGTTTCACATATATGATTGGCAGGACTTGAAGTATTGGACTTGAGGGCTTTAAATCCTATCAATTTATGCAGAAACTAAAGATGGTGAAGGCAACCCTCAAATGTTTCGTGTATAAAAGAAACTAGAACATTACATCACTTAAGGAGAAGCTAATATAAGCTCAAATAGCTTGTTATAACTCTCCCTATAATACTGCACTCAGAACTGCTGAGGTGAAATGTCTCCAGGAGTATCTAATAGCTCTTAGGCTCCAAAAATCTATTATTAAGCAAAAATCCATATTGAACTATCTAAAAGACGGAGATTTTAACACTAGGTTCTTCGACTCCTCTTTACTAGGGAATGTTAATAAAATATATAGGCTTCTAGACAACAGGGAAAGAGAATATACAGATCAAAAACACGTAAAAGAGCTTGCCAAAAACCATGCCTTAAAACTAATGGGTTTAAACACTTCCATTGTCCCTTAGCCACATGCTTTAAAGCTATTTGATAGTTCAATCGATCAGAGTATCAAGGAAATTTTGGTATCTCGAGTCATTGAACAAGATCTTAAAAGAGTTTTATTCAATATAAACTTTTCTAAATCACTTAGGCCTAATGGTTTTAAAACATTATTCTTTTAAAACACTTGAGACATTACATGTAAGCTATTCAGAGATGTTGTGTTAAAATTCTTTGTTTCCTCAAAAATGCTCTAAGAAATGAACTATACATATGCCTGGTTCCCAAAAATACAACCCCTAGAATATGAATGATTTTAGACCAATTTTTTGTTGTAACATAATCTATAAAGTGATTTCTAAACTCCTTGCTGAAAGACTCAAGCTGACTATTTCTAGCATCATCAACTCAACACGGGGGCTTTCATTCCTAACTAGAATTTACAACTACCACCTAGATTTATTGATTGGATAATGACATGTATTCAATCTCCCTCCCTGAGTATGCTCCTACCAAGCCTTTTAAGATTGTTAAAGGGATTTGAAAAAGAGATTCTTTGTTTCTTTATTTATTCTTTCTTGTGATAGAAGGTTTTAGATTGACAAATAAGTTGATCTCTTGTAACAAAAGTTTTAATTTCATTACAAATGTAGTGCTATCAATCTCACTCACCTTATGTCCTCTTTGGAACTAATCCTCTCTCCATTGACATAATGATCCATACTCTAAAATTATTTGCTGAATGGGCAGGTTTAAAACATGACTCTGAGAAGTGCAGTCTTTATCTGTCACCCGATGTGAGAAATATTATTAAAGTACAGAGAATAGTTAAGCTAAATGTGAATTCTGCTCCGTTCTATAACCTGGGAGTCCCATGCACTTCTTTCAAACCAAAGATTAATGATTGTTTACCCCTTATAGAAAGAATAAAGTCAAGGGTGAATGCTTAGAAAAATAGGTTTCTTTCCTATACTACCAAGTTAACCCGTATTATCTCTATATTAAGTGGCTTACATCTATACTAGACTGCTCACATTGCATTGCCAAGGAAAGTCCTTAAAGAGGTAGATAGAATCACGAAAGAATTCTTGTGGTCAAGCAGAACTAAAAACTCAAAAAATGCAAAGATAAAATGAAGTGAGGTTGCTATACCAAAGAAAATTGGAGGCCTCGGGATAATTTCTATTTCTACCATATGTGTTATGCTTCATTATGTTACTTGGGAGTCCCAGATCACTTCTTCCAAACCAAAGCTTAATGATTATTTACACCATATAGAAAGAATAAAGTCAAAAGTGAATGCTTGGTAAAATAGGTTTCTTTCCTATGTTTCTACAATAACCCTTATTATCTCTGTATTAAGCAGCTTATATCTATAATGGATTGCTCATATTGCATTGCCAAGGAAAGTTATTAAATAGGTAGTTAGAATCATGAAAGCATTCCTATAGTCAGACAGAAATGAAAACTCAAAGAATGCAAAGATAAAATAAAGTGAGTTTGCCATACCATGTAAAAATTCCTAATGTGAAAAAGGCTTTGGAGGCTATAAACTGATTAAATACACTTTGGGTCAAGTGGATACATAAGTATCATCTAAATATGTGAATTTCTAATAGGATTCTTGTACGAGGAGTTCTCTTGAATTCTTCACTAGATGATGAAGCTATGAGACTTTGTTTATCCTAGTATTAAACAAAAGATTGGCAATAGAGAAAGAACACGGCTTTGGTATGATAACTAGTTAGATTTGGGTAATATTATTCTCAATCCTCACATACATCACTTGAAAAATAGAATTTTCTTAATCTTAAAGTTTTATCTTTGATCTGCAATGGTCATTGGAGAGGGAATTTCAAAGGTTTTGATACTCTGACTCAAATTCTTTCCTCAACTGGTTAATCAACAAATTGATGATTCTATCATATGGTCTCTAGATTCGAGTGGTAAATACTCTAACAAATCATGTCATTAAATCCTTATAAGGGGATTAATTAAATTACCTTGGTGTTCTATTTTATGGAGAAATTCCCTTCACCCTAAAGCCTCTTTTATCTCCTAGCTTGCGATTAAAAACAAACTCAAAACTAAAAGCCAATGGCATGGCACTGTGGACATAACTTGTTTTTTATGCAAACTAGAAGTGGAGGACAAGGATGACCTCTTTTTTCTTTGCAAATTCTCAAAAGTGGTATGGAGTAGGATCTTACGCATGATACCAGGTAACAACTATACTTATACCTGGGAACAATCTCTGGGTTGGGCCATCAGAAACTCTAAGAAAGGTATATGCTCAATGCAATTCTCTACAAAGTTGCATACACCGCTACCATCTACTCCTTTTGAAAGGAGTGAAACTCTTGAAGGATTATGAACCTAGAAGAAGGGAAATACCAGCTTCCAAACATGACCATTAACTGGATTAAGATCGACCTTTATTGTCAAAAGCCTACAGTTTGCTCTCTCCCGTGATATGAAGCGTATATGGAATCCCTAATGCGGATAATCATGTTGTTATAAATCATTAATTTTCTTATTTTATTATACTACCTAACGTCCTGCTATACTTACCTATATGACGACATTATCTTTAAGCCCCTGATTAGACCAAAAAACATTCAGGAAAAAGCTTCCAGTCAATATCATTCCGTGTTGCATGTGAATTGGCCCCTCCACAAGTCAATGATTGGTTGCATGCATTCAAAGGTGGCTGCATGTTAAACATCAATAGCTGCTTGTTATAAGTCAAA
>JAOSBN010000248.1:0-19647 GCA_027563595.1 Erythroxylum suave | reverse complement strand
TAGGTAGAGGACGTAGGTCTTAGCACCGAACCTCTATAAAAATAGTGTTTGCCTTTCTTCCCTACTCTTTTTACATTAAATTTATTTATCATGTGAATTAACTCTTTGTTCTTTGTAGAATTTTGGGAAAAAGTTTCAAAGATCTATTCAACCCCCCTTCTAGATCGTTTTCAATTATGGTTTAACCAGAGTTTAAATATTGCTTATAAGTGATTATAAAAGTTATCTATAGCTTAATACAGTTTGTCCCACGTTTCGGTTTGAGATTTAAGTATGGAAAGATCTCATAATTCTGTTGATGAGGTTACTAAGAGCAATACTCCAGCGCGATCTAGTATGTCTATATTTAGACCCTTTGAGGTAAATCGAGATGAATTATGATCTATCAGAGTATGAGAAGATGAAAGTTTGTTGATATCTTAATATAGGAGATACTACATGGTTCGATCTATTGGATATAGTGTCAGTGTACTTGTATTTGTGGTTATATTAAGGAAGATGAGATTAGTATTATATTGTGATTGTATACCTTTAAATTGATGTGGAAGTAAATATATTTTTGTGGATTTGACAGAGTAAGGAATAGAGATGTAAATAAAAGTGATGGGATTTAAAGTTTGCAAACAAAGTTGAAAGAAAACCAAAATGTCTATTACCTTAAAAGATTGATTATAACATTAAGTTTGATATTAGAATTTCTTGATGGTTATTTTTTTGTATTTTTGAATTGATTGAGAACATATGTAAGTAAGATGAAGTAAATGATAATGATATATATAGAAGTCCTTAAGATTACGTTGATAAGTTATTATGAGAGTACATCTAATAATATGATTGCTTTGGTGAATGATATTACAGTGTACGTATGTATTATATGCTTGGATATGAAAGTAATTAAGGTCAAGGTATCATCGGCATAAGATATTAATTATTGACCTTATGAAAACAAATCTTTAGATAGGATGCAACGATCTTGATCGTATATACCAAGGCATAAGAACAAAAGTGTATGCCTATCATTTCATCGAGCTTTAATATATAGAACATTATGATTATGTGACATATGATAGTGATTAATCTTCTTGAGATATTATGAATGGCAGAAATCAATGATGAAAATAGTTGACTGAACAGTACAGATTATTAAGGAAAGAAATCTCTTGTATAAGAATTTCACTAAATTATGCCATGTAAATCAAATGATCCATTTCTAGGAACGAATGAACATTCAGTTAAGTACGAGCCTCAGGCACAATAAGCTGAATATACTATAGAGAGTGTATGTACTTTGTTTGTTGTAAAGTATACAAACTATGTTATTGGGTTTTTGACTATGAGATGACACTATTGCTCTTGTTAGATCCTTCAAGTATTCTATGCCAGAATGTTCAAAAGGTAGAAGTCAGATTCAATGTATGTGCACAACAATTATCAGACTAGTATGATAACTTATTAGTTAGCTCTTCAATATCCTCAGCTGCTCTTATCAAGTTAGAATTTCGAGGACAAAATTCTTTTAAGGGGGAGAGAAAATGTAATGCCCCAACATATACCTTGGAAGTATTATAGCATGTCTAGGGTGCATTATAAAGTGAATATAATGAATTAAACAATTCTTAGTAAGAGATGTAAAGGTACCTAACGTAAAAGACAAGGGTAAATAGATAATTTGTTCGATTCAACATGGACTTACATACTTAGACATGAAGTATGTAAAGAAATTTTTGATATTTTTCCTTGAATTTATGAATATGATGTGAGGGGAATTGATAAAACAAGCATTTTATAAGTAAACAGTATGTTTTTGGTTAAATTGGATATAGTTTTGTGTTACTCTTGCATGATAAGACCAAAGCTAGTTGATTTAGGATGTGTACCTCATTGAATGGATAGGTTCCACTAAATAGACTTCTGTAATTTGGACATATCTTGCCTTTTATACCTCTAAATTGGATAATTTCAATTGTAAATTAATTTAGGGACATAGATCTAAAACTGTCATGAAGGAACCGAAATCTGATTCTACCTCTAAGATTTTTGAATCCTGGTTTGAAGTTGAGTTCTGGCTGCTATCCTTTTTTTCAAATAGCCTGTAGTTTTTTAGGTATAACTTCCAATATAATTAACCAAAAACCATGAAATTCATGTCATTAGAAAATTAAGGCATATGGCAATGAAATTAATTGATAAGATCATAGGCAAATTTGAGAATTAAAGGAATAAAGAGCAAGATGCAATTTTCCTAAAGTGAACTCATGGACCAATAAGGATAAAGCATATGTGTCCAATGGAATCGTAACACATGATCCAATAAAAATATAACACATGGTCTAATAAAATTGTAACATATGGTCTAATAACATTGTAATACATGGTCCAATAGAATTGTAACATGTCCAATAGAATTGTAACATGTGGTTTAATGGAATTGTAACACATGGTCCAATAGGATTGTGACATATGGACCAATGAGAATGAAACATGTGTCTAAGACTAGAACATTCATGAAAATGCATATGAAGAGGGAATATGGACCAAAATTTGAGGAATTAACTTCATTTTTTTCCTCTCTCTCTGTTTCAACTTCTTCATCCCAAAATTTTTCACTTGGTGATTCAAGCAAATCCAAAGAGAAAGGGAAGGAAAAGCATTAGAAGAACTACTTTGCCAATTTTAAGGTTTGGGACTTCACTTAGTTGGTTTCTGTATTTATGTTTGATTGAATGGATATGAAGATTCATTTAGATGTGGACATTTTTTTGGGATGTCTTTTTTCTCATTATTTTGGTGTTATCTTGGATAGAATTGGTTGAATATGACAAGAGAGCATCATGTAGTAGATTTTTGTTTAGGGTTTGTTTAAGTCTATCACGTTGTTTAAGTTATAACTTAGCCTAAATACCCCCAAATTGTGTGATTTTAGTTACATATGAAACCTAAACCATAGAGCTAAATATATCTAGAAGAGACTCTAACTTAATTCTGGCTCTATGACCTTGCAAATTGAGATCGAAAAAGGTGATTTGATGCTGCCTATGTTTTGGAGTAGCTTGTGACATTTTGATTATATCTCATGGTTTAGAAGTCCAAATGGTCTGGTTGTTAGTTCTATAGCAACATAAGACATATAGAAGAATTTTCTTAGTAGCACTTATTGTCTAAAAACATCAGTTTCTAGGTCATAATAGCCAGACAAAACTGGTCCAAATACTTTTCCTGTGAAATCAATGGTTTCAAGGTTTCAGGTCACTTATCTCACAATTGTGTGAAATGATTAGGAAGGTGATAAAATGGGGTTTGTCCAATTGATCAACAATATAAGGGTTATTTAATTTATTTGGTACAATAGGACTTAAATGGACTTGTTAAATGTGTGTTTGAACTTAAATTGGTATCCAAAGTAATTGAGTGATAGTTTAAGTATACATTATTAATGGAGATGATAATATAAAGAATGTATGGTTTAGTAATGATGAATACAATGTTGAATTGCTTGGTTTGATCATAAATGAATGAGTTCCTAAGGCATATGTATTATGAATTGAATATAGGTGTTACATGAGTAACCTAAGATGGTCTTACCTTGACTTGCTTTGTTTATTACTGAATTAAATTTGATATTGATGAATGTGTACTAATTTCTGGACATGAAATGTTTGAGGAGTTTTGATGCATGATTAAAAAATTGGAAATATTACTTGTATGTGAATCAGATTGACTACATGGAGACCTAGTCCGATGATTATTGTGAACAAGAACATGAATGCAAATGTAATTAATCGATTATGATGTTTGAAATTGAGGAAGCATTAAATATAAAGGCAGTTGTGACTGATGTTGCTAGTGAAAAAGAGCTTAAAGCTCAAACATTTGTGATTAGAGCCTTAGGCTCAATGTGTACAAAGAGCCTTGTATCTGTAACGGATAAGGGACAGTATGAAAGAGCTCGGTATCTATAACGGATACGGGACAGTGATAAAGGCACATAATTACAACAATGAAATAAACGAAATTGGGTCTCATAACATTGGATGCACATATGATCTAAAAGAAGTGAATGACTGTAATATTTTGAGACCCCTGTGTATGAAATATGTGATAATTTGTTAATGTGTATGTCCTGCAAAATTATACAGAAATGATGAAATGTTTGAATTTTGTTTTGAAATATGACAATTGTGATCAGGTGTTATGTGATACTACCTAACAAAAATCAAGTTGATTGGAAATTACATGATAATATGAAATGTTTGAATTTTGTTTTGAAATATGACAAATGTGATCAGGTGTTATGTGATACTACCTAACAAAAATCAAGTTGATTGGAAATTACATGATAATATGATTTATTATGTGTTGTATGAAAATAGTGAACCACAGAGGAATGTTACTCTACTGAGTTCGCAAATCTCACCAAAATTGCAATGTTGACAATTTCAGGTTCGAGATAGAGCGACAACTTAGCTGCTAAGACTGTATTTTGGTACAAGTTATGGCTCAAAGGTCAGTTAGCTGGGGATAGAAGATTAGTTTTTAGTTTTTAGTTTATTTCCTCATTGATGTAGCATAGTTTGTAACTGAACTGTGAGTTTTGATAGGCTGTCAATGTATCCATATGAAATGCTACATTGTAAATTATGGTTTATGATATAAAATAAGGAAATTTTTGGATTATAATAATGTTTTATTTTGATTTTACTTACGATGTCATGTAGTAAAGTGAAGGTGAGATAGTTAACATGCCACTTCTATCAGGCATTTGCATGTGCATGTGTCAAAAAGGAGTGGGGTGTTAGTTGGTGGTATAAGAGCATGGTTAATATCCATAGGGATATGTAGAAATGTTAGGTATGAAATGTTGTGAAAATTTTGGATGGTAATTGAAATTATTATGTATTATAGGTTATCTGACGTAGGTGATTAAATGGAACACTCAGCTCACCTAAGATTAGAAAGAACCAATAGAGAGTCATCTGTATCTCGACCTGAAGGAAGGCCTCAAAAAATGCCATAGAGAAGAGAAAGGAGGTACAATAAAATGTGAAAGTAGGGGGCCATGGACTTCTACGGAAGTGCATACCCTACAGAGGCCAAGAGAGGATAGAGAGAGTCTTTGATCATATGGATTGTGAGTCGGAGAGAGCTTCGACTATGCAATATCTTTATTACAAGGCCCAGCCTAGCAATGTTGGAAAACTGTTCCAGGCAATACCATTAGGCATTGTAGATTGAGATGGGGGGATTTTCTAAGAAGCTTTAAAGAGAATTATATGCCCAAGATCTACCTAGACAGAAAGATGAAGGAATTTATGGATTTGAAATAGGGCAAGTTGTCTATGGCAGAATATGAGATTAAATTCAATTAGCTGATGGGATATGCTACTAACTTGATTTCTATTGAGGAAGATAAGTGTAGGAGATTTAAAGATAGGTTAAACATGGAGATTTCAACAAGGCTAGAGCTCTTACTAACTTAAGCAGTTTCACTAAGCTCAGAGTAGCCTCGATCCAAATAGAACAATTGTTGAGGGATAGTCAGTCTTAGCAAAGATCAGAGTCCAAACAGAAGAGGCCTAGTGAATTTCAGGGCAGTTCTAGTAGAACGTTTAGTAAATGTTATACTCTAGCTTTTAAACCACTGACTGCATCAAGACAGTCAGGGTTCAAATAGAGAGGTAATTCAGTTCATTCTTGTAATAACAGAGGTGTAGTATCGGGTTAATTGCCAACTTATGAGCATTGTGGAAAGAAGCACAGTGGTGAATGTTGGTTAATAACAGGAGCCTACTTTTAGTGCAGCTCATTTGATCATCAGATTAAGGATTGTTCTGTGGTTTTTGGAGCACAGTCTGAAAGGAGAGGAAGTATGGCGACAGAAACTACGGTTCAGTAGAGTCGATCTGGTGGATCCGACCAGAGAGGCAATGGTAGGGGAAGAATGAGTTTCGATTCTGTTAGGACTGAGGTACAGAGCAATAGACCACAATCGCAGGCCTGAGTCTATGGTATGAAAAGGATTCTCTTGATGTCGTTGCATGTACACTACTTATCTTTGATTTTGAGGCTTTTCAATTACTAGATCCTGGATCTACACATTCTTTTATCGCACCTTATCTGGCATCTAAATTGCATTGTGATAGAGAATTATTGAGATGTGGATTGGAGTTGAGTACACCGATAGGTAGTACCACCGTAACAGGAGAGGTCTGTAGAGGTGTTTAATTCGAATTTATTAGGTGGAGTTGGAAATAGACTTGATTTGTTACAATTAAAGGAGATAGATGTTATTCTAGACATGGATTGTCTCACTGCTCATAGAGCCATAATGAATTGCTATACTAAGGAGGTAATTTTAGAATCTCCTAATCAATTGAGAGCAGCTGATAACTTGCATTTTGTACATGTTATTTGTGTGTGTTTTATGTTCTTTTGATATGTTTGTGTGATGTTTTGCTTGTGTTTCTATGGTAATTTGTGTCTTTGTATGTTCTAGGTGATGAAATGCCAAAGTGATGCGATTTGGAGTGAATTTGGCTAATTTGGAAATGGAAAGAATTTCAACATGACCATGTTGAAGGTGCCAGGACACTGACAGATTGCTACCTGCAAATTTCGGATTAATTAACTTAGGATTTGGGCCCGAATGACACAACCCCCTATGCTGGATGAAGACAAGTTATTTTGTAGTCCACTGGAGCTTTATTTTCATAATTTATTAGGTTCCATTTTGGTTATTGTAAAGAGTAAACCTAGAAGCCTCATTTTAGGAAATTAAAGGGACAATCATAATTAGAATTTAGAAAGCAGCAGCAACTCTTGGGCATGAAAAAACAGAAAACCCTTCTCTAAGAACAATGTCTTTTGCCATTGCTATGCATGGCTAACTCTTCATCTAGACAAGGTATCTAATGTTAGATTAATGTAATTCGTGACACTCCTTTGGTTTGATTACTTTTGTTTATCTCTTATGTTTGTTTGATCTCTTCGCTTTAATCGATTTATTATTGCCATGTTTGTTAATTAATAAGGCATGTTAATTGATTGACTTGGTGATAAAATGCTAAATAGATTGGTTACTCTGTGATTTCTGTCTATTGAGGTGGCGAATTAATTTCAATTAAGAAATTAGTGAGGTTAAATAATTTAGTCTAAATAGATTACGGCTTCTCTGATTCTATTGGTTAAGACAAAGGTCCATTAGATTCTACTACTGCCATAGATTATATTTTGTGAAGCTTTACTTGGGAATAGTCTAATTGGATAGGGTAATAATTTGCAGAGCTTTATTCGGGGTTATCAAATAATTACTAATGGATTGGTTGATATGCGCTGAATTTATGTTTTTGAGTCTATGATCGGATTATAGTATCAAATGAAGGAGTACCTTGGCTAGGTCTTTATGTATATTTTTTTCAATATTTATTTTTAATTGCTTTATGCGTGATTTCGTGTTCTAAATTAATCATTACTAAATCAATTCTATTTATTTTTATTGTTTCTACACAAATAAACAATTGCTACACTGGTCTTTGTAGTTCGAGCCTATTCACCACCTTGCTCGTTTAATTGTTCTAGAGTAGGAATTTATTTTTGCTGGTTTGACACACCACCAAATTTTGGCGCCGTTGCTGGGGACTAGTGTTTAAGTTTTTGTTTGTTTGTGTTGCTAATCATTTTTCTAATTGTTTGCATACGGCGATGTGTTTCTGCAGGTGATTTATTGTTTGCTTTAAAGATAGAAAAGACGGCAAAACAACTCAGGAAAGCTACTAAACTGCGTAAGAGACAAGCTTCTCCTTCTATGGAAGTCTTGCCTGACCAAACTGAGAACTTGCCTGCCTTTGAGACCAAGTTATTGGAAGATTTTGAAGAAGCAGAGATGGAAAATCAGCAACCTATTCCACCTGTGCAACCAGCCAGAAATCGAACTCCTACAACTCTGAGGGATATGGTTGCAGCACTAGTAGAGGATCAACCTCTATATATTCAATATCAGGCTGCAGATGATGAGTTTGAGTTAAAGGCTGGGTTGATTCAAGTTTTGTCTAAATTTCATGGGTTACCTTCTGATGACCCGAATAGACATCTCAAGGACTTTTATGTGGTCCTGGATTCAAACCGAGAGGCATAACAGAGGGTCAGTTGAAACTACGTGCCTTTCCTTTTTCTCTAGAGGGCATAGCTAAAGACTGGTTGTATTATCTTCCGCTTGGGACAGTGGATACATAGCCTGATATGGCATGGTTATTTTTAGAAAAATATTTCCCAGCTTCTAGGACTGCTAGTTTGCGCTAAGAGATTTATAGCATCAAACAAAAAGATACAGAAAATGTGTATGAACATTATGAGAGATTTAAGAGGCTTTACGTAAGTTGTCCTCAGTATGGAATTACAGAGCATCTCCTTATTCAGTACTTCTATGATGGGATGCTACTAAATGATAGGAAAATTCTTGATACTACTAGTGGGGGAGCCATAGTGAACAAGACGCCTCAAAAGGCCAGAAACTTAATTACAGCAATGGCTGCAAATCTTCAACAGTTCGGGTATCGTTCAAAGACACACACTCGTAGTATCCATGAGGTAAGTAGTTCTAAACTAGACAGTAGACTTGAAAAGATTGCTGAATTGCTGGAAAGACAAATTATTAATTCTTCCAATGCTAATAGTGTCAATGCAAATGCTGTAACTAAGGCACCATAAGTCCCTATTTTCCATGTTTATGGATTTCAGGGTCATTTTACTGATTCTTGCCTAACTCTATAAGATGATACTATCGAAGCTGAAGTCAATGCAATCGATGATAATTATCAGTCTTAGAGAAAATATGATCCCTATTCGAATACTTACAACCCAGGATGGAGGGATCATCCCAATATGAGATATGGGAATGGGCAACAAGGTCAGAGTAGTCAGTAGCGTCAGCCTTAACAGCAATAACAACAGCATCAGAGGACTAACTATGGTGATCGAATTTCCACCTTGGAGGATCTTATGTCATAGTTGACTATGACTTAATTGACAACCAATGCATAACTGCAGAGTTTAGTTCAGTTTCAAACTAATTCAGCACAATTTCAGGCTCAGACTAATAAAAATTTCAAGAGCTGAGGGAGCAAATTAGTCAACTAGTCGCTACACAAAATCAAGGGAAATTGCCCTCCCAGCCTACTGTCAATCTTAGGCAGAATATCAGTGCCATTACCTTGTGTAGTGGAAAAGAAATTGAAAGTGCTATAGGATCGCAGAAACTTCAACATGACCATGTTGAAACTGTCAAGCTAGAAAAAGAAACTGAAATCAAGGAAATCATGACAGGTAATCTAGAAAGGCCACCATTTCCACACAAGTTGGCCAAGAAGAAGAAATTGCATAATGATGAGGAGGCTTTAAAGACTTTTGAGATCAACATCCCCTTTCTCACATTGCTTAGACAATCAGCAAGGTACTGTAAATTTCTGAAGGACTTGGTTACTAGCATGACCAATATGAGAGGCAATCAGCATGTAGTGATGAGTGAGAATGTCTCAGCAGTGTTGTAGGGCAAGTTACCAATAAAGGAAAAAGATCCAGCTATCTTTATCATTCCTTGTAAAATTGGCAATGTTGATGTAGAACGGGCTATGCTAGATTTAGGGGCTTCTATAAATCTTATTCCATTGTCTATTTATACTACATTGACTGCTGGTCCATTGAAGCAAGATGGTGTGATTTTAACATTAGCTAATCGTACCACTAGGTACCCTAAGGGATTGTTGGAGGATGTTTTAGTGCAGGTAGATGATCTAGTATTTCCTGTATGAGATGAGAATGGAGGATGAGGGGTCACCTGCATCTAGGATGATGTTGTTAGGAAACCCATTTTTTAGCAGTTTTAAGAAAAAAATTGATGTTCATAGGGGGACTTTAACTATGGAGTTTGATGGTGCCAAAGTTACATTCAATATTAATAATACCATTAAGAATCCTGTTCATTATTGTACAACTTTTGTTATTGTATCTATTAACCCCTTGACCGAGAAAGTTCTCGAGTTGTGTGTTAATGATTTTTTGTAGGCTGCAATAAGTGATAACATTACTCCTACAAAGCTGTCAAAAATCGAGACTGAATGGGTAGTTCTGAGAGGTATGGTCTACGCTGTACATAATTTGCAGGCATTACAGGCTGCATCTGGCATGTTATAGCAGCCATTGCAGATTGGAGACAACAAATTATCCCCCTCCATTCTTCAGCCGCCAACATTGGAGCTCAAAGCATTACCTGTGTACCTCAAGTATATCTTCTTGGCAGAGGCCGAAACATTACCTGTGATCGTCTCCAATCAGTTGAGTGGTTTAAAGGAGGAGAAGCTTATCCGTGTCCTACGGGAGAATAAAGCTATTGGATGGTCGATTGCAGACATCAAGGGAATCAGCCCTACCATCTGTATACATCGAATCTGTTGGAGGATGATTGTAAACCTAGCAGGCAACCTTAGTGTCGATTGAATCTACCAATGATGGAGGTTACAACAAAAGAGATACTAAAATTATTTGTTGGAGACTTGATCTATGATATTTCAGATAGTAAGTGGGTAAGTCCAATATAGACAGTTCCTAAAAAAACTAGCATTACTGTTGTTGAAAATGAAAAAGGTTAATTAATACCCATTAGAGTTCAAAACCGGTGATGTGTATGTATTGATTATAGAAAATTAAATGTTGCTACCCATAAAGATCATTTTCCCTTACTGTTTATTGATTAGATTCTTAAAAGACTTGCAGGTTGTTCTCATTATTGTTGTTTAGATGGTTATTCAGGCTTTCACCAGATTCATGTAGCTCCTGAAGATCAGGAAAAGACAAAATTTACTTGTTCATTTAGCACTTTCGCTTACAAACACATGCCATTTGGTCTTTTCAACGCTCCGACGACATTTTAGAGATGTATGATAAGTATCTTTTTTGACTATCTAGAGGCAATTATTGAAGTTTTCATGGATGACTTTACTGTGTACAGAGATTCTTTTACATCTTGTTTAGAAAATTTGAGGAAAGTGTTGGAAAGATGCATTGAAAAAAATCTTATGCTTAATTATGAAAAGTGTCATTTCATGGTTGATCAAGGCATCATATTAGGACATGTAGTTTCGGCTAAGAGTATTGAAGTAGATAGATCAAAATTAATGTGATTACCTTGCTGCCTTACCCCGCAAATGTGCGGGAAGTACGTTCTTCTCTTAGTCATGCAGGTTTTTACAGGCAACTTATAAGAGATTTTTTGAAGATAGCTTATCCAATGAGCAACTTTCTGCAGAAAGATGTGTCGTTTGAAATCAATAAAGATTGCAAAAAGGCATTTGATATTTGGAAGGAAAAGTTGGTTGCTGTGCCTATCATTAAACCACCAGATTGGGACCTCCCTTTCGAGCTCACGTGTGATGTTAAAAACTATGCTGTAGGAGCAGTTCTTGGGCAGAGGGTATGTCATGACCACCCTCATGTGATCTACTATGCATCAAAGACATTGGAAAGTTCTCAAAAAAACTATTTAAATACTGAGAAAGAGAAGTTTGCTGTGGCCTTCGCACTAGAGAAATTCATATCATACTTGCTTGGTATGAAGGTGATAGTCTATTCAGATCATGCTGCTCTTTGATACTTAATGAGCAAAAAGGATGCCAAACTAAGAGTTATCCGGTAGGTTCTTCTGCTGCAAGAATTTGATATTAAGGTCAGAGATAAAAAGGGAGCAGAAAACCTGGTAGCAGAAAACCTGAGTAGGCTGAACAACACCTCTAGAGATGATTTGGTCATTGCTGAGGAGTTTCCTGATGAACAGCTATTTGCGATGACTTTAATATGGCCACGTCGAAACCCATATTGTGTGGATTTGGTCAATTTTATCACCCGAAATGGATACCCAGATGGTAGTACATCTGCCTGGGGCCATAAATTGAATAATGATGCTGGGTATTACATTTTGGATGATCCATATTTATGGAAAATGTGTTCTAACCAGATTTTACGAAGGTGCATACCTTAATTAGAGATTTCTTTCATATTACAATTTTTTCATGCATCTACTTGTGGTGGCCATTTCGGCGCTAATAGGACAACTAGGAAAGTGTTTGAATCTAGTTTCTACTGGCCTAACATTTTTAGAGATTCTTATGCATTTTGCAAAGCACGTATCAGGTGCCAAATGACTGGCAACATAGGCCAAAGAAATGAAATGCCTTAGACCCCGGTTATTGTTTGTGAAATATTTGATGTGGGGGGGGGGATTGATTTTATGGGCCCTTCTCCATTGTCATTTAGTTTTTAGTACATTTTGTTAGTTGTCGATTATGATTCGAAATGGGTAGAGGCAAAATCCATTCGAACTAATAACTTTAAGGTTATTGTCAATTTGTGAAGGCTAATATCTTTGTCAAGTTCGGCACTCTTTAAGCAACCATTAGTGATCACGAGACTTATTTGTGCAACAGAGTGTTTGCTGCATTGCTGAAGAAATATGGAGTTGTGCACAGGACCTTCATAGCCTACCACCCTTAAACCAATGGGTTGGCTAAATTGTCCAATCGATAGGTAAAGAGTATTTTGGAGAAAACTGTGAATTTTAGCAGGAAAGACTAGAGCTGGTACTTGAATGATGCTCTTTGGGCTTATCGCACTGCCTACAAAACGCCATTAAATATGTCTCCTTACAGACTTGTTTATAGCAAGGCCTATCATCTGCCAGTAGAAGTTGAGCTCAGTGCATCATGAATTTTGATGTTGCTGGGCAACAAAGGAAGTTGCAGATTTAGGAATTGGAAGACTTACGGAACCATGCTTTCAACAACGCTGTTACATACAAGGCTAAAACTAAAGCATTTCACGACAAGCAGCTTGCCAAGAAGAAGTTTAAAGTCAAAAAAAAGGTATTTTTATTTAATTCGACTTTGAAGCTTTTTGCAGGGAAATTACAATCCAAGTGGATTGGACCTTTTGTAGTAACAAAGATTTATCATTACGGTGCTGTGAATATTCAAAGCATGGAAACAGGAAAAATTTTTAAACAAACACACTTCTTGAGAGGCAACCTAAGGTTTGCTTTCATTTTTTTCTTCGCAATTTAATTTTTAGTTGTTCATATTTCTGTCAGGTTTCTTGTTTTTTAACATTTTGTTTTTGAATTTTGTTCCAACATTTTGCTGTTGTTGGATATCACTTGGTCACGACGTTTTTATTGTTTTGTAGGATAGTATGGTTTTGATCATTGAAATGGTGAACTGAAAAAAAATTGAGAACTGGTTGATTAAATGGTCTGCATAAATACACAGAAAATTTTAAAGATAAGTTAACCAGCAGTAGTCCAAGCAAGATAGCATGGTTGTAATTTGACCATTGTTTTAAACTAAGTATAGGGAGTATATTTCAGTCTGTCCAGATTTACAACTCATACTTTTAAAACAATTGACGCCCAAAACTCATCAACTCTTCTTCTCCCGCCACGTGACACCTAAAACCCACAACACCCATTCATCGCTACACCTCCCATCAACATCCAAACGTTTTCACCATAAAGGTGACTAAGTCCAAGGCAAGATTTGGTGGTCGACCTCCACTTATAGCTACCTCGCAAATCGGCAGCGATAAGCAACCTGAAGAATTCGCACCGCCTTGACGCTCCACTCATAAATGCCAAGTTGCAGCAACACCTCCACCACCTTCCAGTGAAGACAATGAAATTGAAGAAGAGGAGAATACCATTGAAGCAGAGGTAGAGGCAGAGAACGATGAAGAGACTGTAACTGAGAAGCACCGATGCCGTTCTCGTTCCAAACATGTTCCACGCATTCAAAGGAACAATCTCAAAAACCATGGCCAAGACAAAAATCTTGGCTAAGAGGATGCCGCGGATATCTGTTTGCGCAAACAACTTAAGAGCAGAATGATTTACCCGGGTCGATATGTTGACGAACCTTGCTTAACTTACTTTGATTTACGATCTCAGTTTAGGTCTTTGGTAGATAATCTAGAATTGGGTTTGTTTGTGGATTTGTGGCTGCCTATTTTTAAAGAACTGGTTTGGGATTTTTATAATTCCTTTAAATTTGAAATGCCTATTAATAGTGATATCACTACACTTGCTACTATTCAATTAAGGATTTTAAAGCGGCATTTTTCTGTGTCTGTAAATGAATGGAATGTAGCTTTAGGCTTTGTAACTGGTTCTCAGCTTTCTCATTATTCCTATATTAATTTTTTTAATTATCCTGACTGGTATAATAAGAAAGAGATTTATTCAGTGTTGTCTACAGACCCACAAATGTATAATCCTAGCTCGTTTAAGGCTAGTTCTTTGATAGATCCTGTGCATATGATTTTCCACTGCTTTCTAGTTTTTAATTTTTCAGGAAAAGCCAATAATATGCATGTGATTTCTAAAGCAGAGCTCTTTCTTTTATGGTGTGCTTAGATGGCATGAAAGTTCATATGGCTTATTTTTATATAACACATATTTTATACATCTCGACATATCGTACACACCCACTGCTTTTGGGATCTATGATTACACAGCTTGTTGTCAAATTGTGTGATTTTAATCTCAATTTTCATCATCCATTAACCTCGGGACCACAAGTCCTAGCCTTGGATATGAGCGCTCTTTGTAAGATGCAGGTTACTCATGCCTTAGTCGATGGAGAGATTGTGATCCCACCATCGGATGTTGAGACAGCCGGGCCCTCTCAAGTTCCATCCATAGTACTTGTGGAACAAATGGGACAGTTGGAGCATCGACAAAGCACTTTAAAAAGTTTGGTTAACAAGTTACAATCTCAAGTCACAAAGATTGAGCGCAACATCGCCCATTGGTTCAAGTGTAGCGGTCATAGTGACCCATCATTTCTACCATCCCCTTAGCACGTCACTTAGAGAAGGTTTCTCTCGCTCATTACTTTTTATTATACTTGTCTTTCGTTTGCTAACATTGAGGACAATGTTTAGTCTAAAGTGTGGGGAGAGGAAGTTTCACTTGTTTAGCTTTGTTTGTTTTATTTGTATAATTATTTTATTTGCGTAATTATTGGTTTGCATGTTATGTTTGTTGTTTAATTGTTTTGCTAGATTTTGTGTTTTTTTAATTTTTGTTTCTAATGTCATGTTTGTTACTGTTTTCTTTGTTTTATTTTTTTTGGTTAATTTGTTCATACATGCATCATGCAAAATGTTTTGGAAATCCCCATTTTGGAATACTGAATTTAACTGCTTTTAAACATGATTTTATAAACAATCTTGCCTTATTTGTTCAGGACTCTTGAATTGTTAGATACTTTGGTCTAATTGATCTTTTCTTGATCCGGTCTTATCATGACTTGAGTTAGTGTTTGTACTGCAATTAAATAGATTGCTTCAATTGCTTGCACCTTTTAGAAAGTAATAGGCATACATCCACACTAAACACACTGTGAGATTTTTTAGATATAGGATAGAGAGTACAACTTTACAGGCACTCTAGTTTTCTTTAGGAGAGCGTACACATTTGTCCCCTGCTAGAAACTGACATAACTCATGTTCAAAACTACATTTAGTAAACTAGAATGAAGCTAAGGCATTTTTTGTGCAACCCCTTGCTATCCATTTTCTTTCAAAAGCCAACCAAAAAATTTTATATCCTATTTTAACTCCTTGAGCTCAGACCTTTTCTTTGTTTTAACGTAAAAAAAAGGCGAAAAGCTAAGAAAAGAAAAACAACACAGAGGAAATTATTATATGAATAAATGCTTAAGATGTAGTTTCGGCAACCTTGGTTCAACTTCATTATGATAATTAAAGTTAAGTGAATGATGGATCTACGATCTGGTATATATGGGTCAAATCAGTTTAATGGTTTAATCTTTTTATTTGTGTTGAGTTAAAACTGAAGTTGTTGGCATGTGCCTACTTGGTACATATTTTGCTCTTCTCAACTTTATTTTCTTGGTAACCAACTAACCCGATTATAACCCATTAAAAGACCTAGCTGACTAGTGTAGGTTTTAAACCCAAGCTTGTGGTAGAGATTTGAACTTGTGTCAGTCTTATGGACAGAACAGGTTTGTGTTGGATTTTTTAGAGAAACATCGACACCCAAATTTCACATAAGAGAATGAGTGAAACATTGTGAGGTTGTGGATGTTATTACTTTTTACTTGGGCATTTCTGAAGATAAAATTTCTAATTAATTAGGAGATCATCCTTTATGGGTTTGTTTGTTTAATTCTAGATTGCATACATTAACTTAAGAAGTGATAAGTGTGGTTCAAAAAATTGTGATAAGATTTTGAAGTGTCTTGATGATTTGAGTTGATTGAGTACTTGAGGGGCAAGTATTGTTCAAGTGTGGGGATTTTTGATAACTTGCACTTTATGCATGTTATTTATGTGTGTTTTATGTTCTTTTGATATGTTTGTGTGATGTTTTGCTTGTGTTTCTATAGTAATTCATGTCTTTGTATGTTCTAGGTGATGAAACACCAAAGTGATGCGATTTAGAGTGAATTTGGCTAATTTGGAACTGGATAGAATTTCAACATGGCAATGTTGAAGGTGCCGCGACGCTGGCAGATTGCTATTAGCGAATTTCGGATTAATTACCTTGGGATTTGGGCCTAAATGACACAGCCCCCTATGCTGGACGAAGTCAAGTTATTTTGTAGTCTACTAGAGGTTTATGTTCATATTTTATTGGGTTCCATTTTGGTTATTATAAAGAGTAAACCTAGACTATAAATAGCTTCATTTTAGGAAATTAAGGGGACAATTAGAATTAGAATTTAGAAAACAGCAGCAACTCTTGGGCGTGAAAAAATAGAAAACCCTTCTTTAAGAACAATGTCTTTTGCCATTGCTATGCGTGGCTAGCTCTTCATCCAGACAAGGTATCTAAGGTTTAATTAACATAATTCGTGAGACTCTTTTGGTTTAATTGCTTTTGTTTATCTCTTATGTTTGTTTGATCTCTGCGCTTTAATCGATTTATTGTTGCCATGTTTGTTACTTATTAAGGCCTATTAATTGATTAACTTGGCGATAAATTGTCGAATAGATTTGTGAATCTGTGATTTCTATCTATTGAGGTGGCAAATTAGTTTCAATTAAGAAATTAGTGAGATTAAATAATTTAGTCTAAATAGATTGTGTCTTCTCTAATTCTATTGGTTAAGACAAAGGTCTATTAGAGTCTACTACTGCCATAGATTACATTATGTGGAGCTTTACTTAGGAATAGTCTAATTGGTTAGGGTAATAATCTACGGAGCTTTACTCGGGGTTATCAAATAATTGAGTCTATGATCGGATTACAGTATCGAACGGAGGAGTATCTTGGCTAGGCCTTTCTCTATATTATTTTCAATCTTTATTTTTAATTGCTTTATGCATGATTTTGTGTTCTAAAAGTAATCATTTCTAAATCAATTTTATTTATTTTTATTGTTTCTACACAAATAAACAATTGCTACACTGGTCTTTGTGGTTCGACCCTATTCACCACCTTGCTCGTTTAAGTGTTTGAGAGTAGGAATTTATTTTTGCTGGTTTGACATACCACCAGTAGTGTTCAGAGGTATTAGCCAAGCAATACCAGCCAAACTGATTTCATTCATTAGTGATTTGAAGTTAATGTAAGGGGGATGTGAGGCTTAGCTGGCCCACATTATTGATACTAGAGCTAAGCAGAATATACAGGACATTCCTATGGTTAGGGAATTCCTGGATGTGTTTCCTACAAAGTTACCTGATTTACCTCCAGATCAAGAAACAAAGTTTACAATTGACTTAGTTCCAAGTGCTCCTCCAATATCTATTCCTCCATATAGGATGGAACTTATATAACTAAAGGAGTTGAAGGCTCAATTGCAAGAATTGCTTGAAAAGAGATTCATTAGACCCAGTGTTTCATCCTAGGGAGCTCCAATCTTATTTGTGATGAAAAAAGATGGTACTTTGAGACTGTGTATTAACTATAGGCAATTGAATCGGGTTACAGTGAAGAACAAGTACCCGTTGCCTAGAATTGATGACTTATTTGATCAGCTATAGGGAGGTCAGGTGTTCACTAGATTAGATTTAAGGTCTGGGTAGTATCAACTAAAGATAGCAGAGGCTAATGTACCAAAGAGTGCTTTTAAGACCAGGTATGGAAATTTCGAGTTCTTAGTAATGCCGTTTGGGTTAACTAATGCCTCAACTGCATTTATGGAATTGATGAACAAGGTGTTTTAGCCTTATTTCGATCGCTTTGTGATAGTGTTTATCAATGACATTTTGGTGCATTCAAAGAGTAGAGAAGAACAAACTGAACATCTGAGAGCGATCTTACAGATTATGAGAGAAAAATAGATGTATGCTAAATTCAATAAATATGAATTTTGGCTGAATCAAGTGGTGTTTTTGGGTCACATAGTAAATGGGCATGGTATTCAAATGGATCCAATGAAGATAGAGGCAGTAAAGAAATGGGAAGCTCCGAAGAATGTGACTAAAATCCAGAGTTTCCTCGGATTGGTGGGATATTATCAGAGATTTGTCTAGGGGTTTTCTTTGATCTTAACCCCTCCGACTAATTTCTAAGGAAGAATATAACATTCAGATGGGATGATGATTGTCAGAAGAGCTTTAAGAGTTGAAACATCGGTTGACTACAGCATTGGTGTTGACTATTCCATCAGGAACTAGTGGATATATTGTATACAATGATGCTTCACATCAAGGATTAGGATGTGTATTGATGCAGAATGGCAAGGTAATAGCCTATACATCAAGATAACTAAGGTCTCACGAGATAAACTATCTAGTACATGATCTAGAACTTACTGTAGTTGTTTTTCCTCTAAAGATATGGATACATTATTTATATAGAGAGACATTTCAAATATACACTGATCACAAGAGTTTAAGATATTTGCTAAGTCAGAAAGAGCTGAACATGACACAGAGGAGATGGATAAAGTTGTTAAAAGATTATGACTGCACGATTGAGTATCATCAGGGAAAAGTGAATATAGTGACAGATGCTTTGAGTAAGAAGTCACATAGTAGTGTAGCTCAGATTCAGTTATCAAGATTACCAAATTTGATTCAGCTGAGAGTTTCAAATGTTGAGTTGAATCTAGAGCATAATGAAGTATTGACAGCTGCAATAAAGTTGAGGTTGATGTTACATGATAAAATTAGAACAGTTCATAGAAAAGATCCTGAAATGGTGAAACTGATTGAGAAAGTTAAGATAAATCCTGATTACGAATTTGAATTGAGAAATGAGACATTGTGGTTAAAATAGAGATTATGTATGCCTAATATGGACGAATTGATAAAGGAAATTTTAGAGGAAGCTCATATGGCCACTTATGTTATGCATCCTGGCATTGACCAAGATGTATAATACGCTAAAGCATCATTTCTGGTGGCCAAGAATGAAGAAGCAAGTAGCTGACTATGTAGCTAAGTGATTAACTTACTAACAGATTAAAGCTGAGCAGGAGGCTCCAGTTGGGAAGCTAGATTCGTTTCATATTCCTGAGTGAAAATGGGAACGAATCACTATAGATTTTATTATGGGTTTGATGGGTGTCGAAACCACCAAAAATAAATTACCTACTCTAAAAGATTTGTAAATAGTGATGAGCAGGGTCGATC
>JAOSBN010000237.1:0-19650 GCA_027563595.1 Erythroxylum suave | reverse complement strand
ACTATTATTAGTTTTGAGTAGGGTTGAATAAAAAGATAAATGGGGCGTGGCCAAGCGGTAAGGCAACGGGTTTTGGTTCCGGTATTTGGAGGTTCGAATCCTTCCGTCCCAGAGCATAGTTTTTTTAATTCTTATGTACTAGTTATTGGAATCGCATATATCCTGCCATTACCCATGAGAATTCTGATTTATCCAATCTAATTAGGTGTTAAAAATATATTAGTGCGTGATGCGGAAACCGAAGATGCCCCAAGGTACTGACTTTCCCACCGAAGGGGCCCAGCGGCCGTGCCGCAGGGCTATTTTGCTCATCGAAGGTGCACCAAGGTGCTAACTTTCCCACCGAAGGTGCCCAGTAGCCGTGCCGCAAGGCTGTTTTTCCTACTGAAAGTGCACAAAGATGCTGTTTTTCCCACCGAAGGTTCCTAACGCCTGTGCCGCAAGGCTATTTTTCCCACCAAATGTGCACCAAGGTGATGATTTTCCTTCTGAAGGTGCCTAGTAGCCTTGCCGAAGGGCTGTTTTCCCACCAAAGGTGCACCAAAGTGCTCATTTTCCCACTGAAGGTAAACGAGTGTGTTGATTTTCCCACCGATAACGCCCAACGGTTTCGCCACAGGGCTCTTTTGCCCACCAAAGGCATACAAAGGTGCTAATTTTCCCTCAAAAAGTGCCCAGCGGCCATGCCACAGGGCTGTTTTGCCCACCGAAGGTGCACCAACGTGCTAATTCTCCCACGAAAGGTGTCCAGCGGCGGTGCCGCAAGGCTGTTTTGTGCACAGATGGTGCACCAAGGTGCTGATTTTTCCATGGAAGGTGTCTAGCGGCCGTGTCGTAGGGCTGCTTTGTCTAACAAAGGTGCTTCAAACAAAGGTGTGCAGCGGCTGCACCAAGGTGCAGATTTTCCCACCGACAGTGCCCAGCGGTTGTCCCTCAAGGCTATTTTGCCCACCAAATCTACACCAAGGTGTTGATTTTCCCACCGAAGGTGCCCAGCGGTCATGCCTTAGGGCTGTTTTGCCCATCAAAGGTGCACTAAGGTGCTGATTTTCCCACTGAAGTTTCCCAGCGCCCGTGATGCAGGGCTGTTTTGCTCACCTAATGTGGGCCAGGGTGCTGAAATTCCCACCGAAGTTGCGCAGAGGCCATGCCAAGGGGCTATTTTTCCCACCAAAGGTGCCTAGTGGCCGTGCCGAAGGGATTTTTGCCAAACAAAGGTGTACCAAGGTGTTGACTTTCCCACCGAAAATGCCCAGCACCCATGCCGAAGGGCTATTTTGCCCACTGAATGTGCACCAAGGTGCTGATTTTCTCACCGAAGTTGCCCAGCAGTCATTTTGAAGGGTTGTTTTTCCCACCAAAGATGCTCTAAGCTGCTGACTTTCCCGCCGAACGTGCCCAGTGGCCGTGCCGTAAGGCTGTTTTGCCCACCAAAGGTGCACAAAGATACTGATTTTCCCACCAAAGGTTCCCAACGCTCGTACCGCAAGGTTGTTTTTCCCATCGAATGTGCACCAAGTTGATGATTTTCCCATCGAAGGTGCCCAGCGGCCTTACCAAAGGGCTGTTTTGCCCACCAAAGGTGCACCAAGGTGCTCATTTTCCCACTGAAGGTGCACGAGGGTGCTGATTTTCCCACCGATGATGCCCAGCGGTTTTGCCACAGGGCTCTTTTGCCCACCAACAGCGCACAAAGGTGCTGATTTTCCCTCGAAAGGTGCCCAGTGGCCATGCCATAAGGCTATTTTGCCCATCGAAGGTGCACTAAGGTGCCGATTTTCCCATGAAAGGTGCCCAACGATTGTACCGCAGGGCTGTTTTACCTACAGAAGGTGCACCAAGGTGCTTATTTTTCCACAGAAGGTGCCCAGCGGTCGTGTCGCAAGGCTGCTTTGTCGAACAAAGGTACGTAGCGGTTGCACCAAGGTGCTAATTTTCCCAACGGCAGTGCCTATCGGCCGTCCCTTAAGGCTATTTTGCCCACCAAATCTGCACCAATGTGCTGATTTTCCCATTGAAGGCATCCAGTGCCCGTGCTGTAGGCCTATTTTGCCTACCGAGTGTGCACCAAGGCATTGATTTTCCCACCGAAAGTGCCCAGCGGCTGTGTCCAAGGGTTGTTTTTCCCACCAAAGGTGCATCAAGGTGCTGATTTGCCCACTGAAGGTTCCCAGCGGTTGTGCTAAAGGGCTGTTTTGCATACCAAATGTGCACCAAGGTGCTGAATTTCCTATCGAAGTTACCCAGCGACCGTGCCGAAGGACTGTTTTGTCCACCGAAGGTGCACAAAGGTGCTGACTTTCCCACTGAAGGTGCCCAGAGGCCATGCCGGAGGGCTGTTTTACCTATAAAAGGTGCACTAAGGTGCTAAATTTCCCACCAAAGGTGCCTAGCCTCTGTGCCAAAGGGCTATTTTGCCCACCGAAGGTGCACCAAAGTGCTGATTTTCCCACTGAAGGTGCCTAGCAGACGTGCCGCAGGGTTGTTTTACCCACCAAATGTGCACCAAGCTGCTGATTTTGCCACCGAAGGTGCCGAGCGGCCGTGCGGCATGGCCATTTGTCCCACCTAAGGTGCATTCAGGTGTTGATTTTCCCACCGAAAGTGCCCAGCGCCTGTGCCATAGGGCTGTTTTGCCCACTGAATGTTCACCAAGTTACGGTTTTTCCTACCGAAGGTGCACCAAGGTGCCGACTTCCCTAGCAAAGGTTCCCAGTGGTCGTACCATAGTGTTGTTTTGCCCACCAAAGTTGCCCAGCGAGTGTGTCCCAGGGCTATTTTACCCACCGAAGGTGCACTAAGTTGTTGACTTACACACCGAAGGTGCCCAACACTCGTGCCGAAAGGCTATCTTACCCACCGAATGTGCACCAAGGTGTTGATTTTCCCACCGAAGGTGCCCAACGGCTGTGCCAAAGGGCTGTTTACCCTACTGATGGTGCACCAAGGTGCTGATTCTCCCATCAAAGGTGCACCAAGGTGCTGACTTCCCCAGCGAAGGTTCACAACGCCCATGCAGCAGAGTTGTTTTGCCCATCGAATGTACACCAAGGTTCTGATTTTGTCACGGAAGGTGCAGCATGGTGCTGACTTCCCCAACAAAGACTCCCAGTGGCCTTGCCACAATGCTATTTTGCCCACCAAAGGTGCACCAAGATACTGATTTTCCCATCGAAGGTTCCCAGTGGCCCTACCATAGGGCTGTTTTGCCCATCGAAGGTGCACCAAGGTGTTGATCTTCCCACCAAACGTGCCTAGCACCCGTGCGGCAGGGCTGTTTTGCCCACTGAATGTGCACCAAGGTGTTGATTTTCTCACCGAAGGTGCACCAAGGTGCTGACTTCGATAGTGAAGGTGTCCAGTGGCCGTACCGCAGAATTGTTTTTCCCACTAAAGGTGCACAATGGTGCTGATTTTCCTACCGAAGGTGCCCAGTGGTTGTCTCGCAGGGCTGTTTTGCCCACCGAATGTGCACAAAGGCCCACCAAGTTATCCAACGGCCCTACCAAAGGGCTGCTTTTCCCACCGAAAAAGCACCAAAGTATTGGTTTCCCCACCAAAGGTGACCAGCGGCCATGCCTTAGGGCTATTTTGCCCACCGAATGTGGGCCAAGGAGCTGATTTTCCCACCGAAGGTGCCCAGTGGTCATACCGAAGGGCTGTTTTACCCGCCGAAGGTACCCCAAGGTGTTGATTTTCCCACCGAAAGTGCCCAGCGCCTGTGCTGTAGGGCTGTTTTGCCCACTAAACGCGCACCAAGGTGCTGATTTTCCTACCAAAGGTGCCCAGTGACTGTGCCGAAGGGCTGTTTAACCCCCCAAATGTGCACCAAGGTGCTGATTCTCCCACCGAAGGCGCACCAAGGTGCTGACTTCCCAAGCGAAGGTTCCCAGTGCCCGTGCCGCAGGGTTGTTTTACCCACCGAATGTGCACCAAGGTTCTGATTTTCCCACCGAAGATGCACCATGGTGCTGATTTCCTTAGCGAAGGTTCCCAACGGCCTTGCCAAAGCGTTGTTTTTCCCACCGAAGGTGCTCCAAGATACTGATTTTCCTGCCGAAGGTGCCCAGTTGGCATGCCGTAGGGCTGTTTTGCCCATCGAAAGTGCACTAAGGTGCTGATTTTCCCACCTAAGGTGCCCAGCACTCGTGCCGCAGGGCTATTTTGCTCACAGAACGTGCACCAAGGTGTTGATTTTTCCACCGAAGGTGCTGACTTCCATAGTGAATGTGCACAGTGGCCGTGCCGCAGCGCTGTTTTGCCCATCGAAGGTGCACCAAAGTGCTGATTTTCCCACCGAAGGGGCTCAGCGGTCGTGTCGTAGGGCTATTTGGCCCAACAAAGGTCCACCAATGTGCTGATTTTCCCACCGAAGTTACCCAGCGATTGTGTCAAAGGGATATTTTTCCTACCAAAGGTGCATCAAGGTGCTGATTTTCCCACCGAAGATGCCCAGCGGCCATCTCGCAGGGCTGTTTTGCCCACCGAACATGCACAAAGGTGGCTATTTTCCCACCAAATTTGTCCAATGGCCATGCCGAAGGGCTGCTTTGTCTACTGAAAGAGCACCAAGGAACTAATTTTCCCGCCGAAGGTGCCCAACAGCTGTGCTATAAGGCTGTTTTGCCCACTGAATGTGGGCAAAGGTGCTGGATTTCCCACTGAGCCCAGAGGCCGTGCCGAAGGACCATTTTGCCCACTGAAGGTGCACCAAGTTGCTGACTTTCCCACCAAAGGTTCCTAGCGGCCGTTCCGTAGGGAATTTTTACCCAATGAAGGTGTAACAAGGTGTTGACTTTCCCACTGAAGGTCCCCAGCGCCCGTACCGATGGGCTATTTTACCCACTAAATTTGCATCTAGGTGCCTAGCGGCCGTGCTGCAGGTCTATTTACCCCGCCGAAGGTGCACTCAGGTGCTGATTTTCCCACCGAAGTTGCCTAGCGACTATGCCGCAGGGCTACTTTACTGAACGAAGGTGTGCAACGGCTACAGCAAGGTGCTGATTTTCCCACCGACGGTGCCCAGTGGTCGTGCCTTAAGGCTGTTTTGCCCACCGAATCTGCACCAAGGTGCTGATTTTCCCACCGAAGGTGCCCAACAGCCTTGCCGCAGGGCTATTTTGCCCACCGAAAGTCAACCAAGGTGCTGAGTTTCCCACCGAAGGTGCCCAACGGCCATGCCGCAGGGCTGTTTTGCCCATCGAATGTGCACCAAGGTGTTCATTTTCCCACCGAAGTTGCCCAGCGGCCAGGCAAAACGGTTATTTTGCCCACCGAAGATGCACCAAAGTGTTGATTTTCCCACCGAAGATATCCAGTGGCTGGGCCGCAGGACGGTTTTGCCTACCAAAGGTGCACCAGGGTGATGATTTTCCCACCGAAAATTCCCAGCGGCCACACCACACATTTGTTTTGCCAGTCAAAGGTGCATCATGGTGTTGACTTTCCCACCAAAGGTGCACAGCGACTGTGTCGCAAGGCTATTTCTTCCACCGAAGTAGCATCGAGGTGTTGATTTTCCTACGGAAGGTGTCCAACGCCCCTGCCGCAGGTCTGTTTTGCACACCGAATGTGCACCACACAGCTGTTTTGCCAATCAAAGGTGCACCATGGTGTTGACTTTCCCACCAAAGGTGCACAGCGGTTGTGCTGCAAGGTTATTTTTTCCACCGAAGCAGCATCGAGGTGTTGATTTTCCTACGGAAGGTGTCCAACGCCCCTCCCGCAGGTCTGTTTTGCACACCGAATGTGCACCATGGTGCTAATTTTCTCGCCGAAAGTGCCCAGCCGCTGTGCTAAAGGACTGTTTTGCCCAGCAAAGGTGCACCAAGGTGCTAATTTTCCCACCGAAGTTGCCCAGCGGCCATGTCGAAGGGCTGCTTTGCCTATTGAAGGTGCACCAAAGTCCTAATTTTCCCATCGAAGGTGCCCAGCGACCGTGCCGCAGGGCTGACTTGCCAATCGAAAGTGCACCAAGGTGCTGAATTTCCCACCAAAGTTACCCAACGGCCGTGCCGCAGGGCTGTTTTCCCACCTAATGTGCACCAAGGTGTTGACTTTCCCACCAAAGTTCCCCAGAGGCCATGTCGCAGGGCTATTTTGCCCACCGAAGGTGCATCAAGGTGCAGACTTTCCCACCGAAGGTGCCTAGCGTCCATGCCAAAAGGTTGTTTACCCCACCGAAGGTGCACCAAGGTGCTGACTTTCCCACCGGAGATACCTAGTGTCCATGCCGCAGCGTTATTTTACACACCGAAGGTGCCTCAAGGTGCTAACTTTCCCACCGACGGTGCCTAGCGCCCATGCTGGAGGGCTATTTTGCCCACCAAATGTGCACCAAGGTGTTGATTTTCCCATCGAAGGTGCCCAGGGTCCGTGTCGCAGGGCTGTTTACCCTACCGAAGGTGCACCTAGGTGTTGATTTTCCCACCGAAGGTGCCTAGCAGCCGTGCCGTAAGGCTACTTTGCCGAACGAAGGTGCACAGCGGCTACGCTAAGGTGCTGATTTTCCCACCGACAGTGCCCAGCAGCCGTCCCTTAAGGTTTTTTTTCCCACCAAATGTGGACCAAGATGCTAATTTTCCCACCGAAGTTACCTAGCGGCCATGCCGAAGGGATGTTTTGCCACCGAAGGTGCACCAAGGTACTGACTTTCCTACCAAAGGTGCCCAAAGGCCATGCCGCAGGGTCATTTTACCCACCAAAGGAGCACCAAGGTGCTGACTTTCCCACCGAAGGTTCCCAGCGTCTGTGCCAAAGGGCTGTTTTGCCAGCCAAAGGTGCACCAAGGTGCACCTTTTCCCATTGAAGGTGCTCAACAGCCATGCCGAAGGGCTGTTTTGCATACAAAATGTACACCAAGATGCTGAATTTCCCATCGAAGTTACCCAGTTGCCACGTCGAAGCGGTGTTTTGCCCAACGAAGGTGCACAAAGGTGCTGATTTTCCCACCGAAGGTGCCGAGAGGATGTACCGTAGGGCTGTTATACCCACCAAAGGTGCACCAAGGTGCTAAATTTCCCACCGAAGGTGCCCAGTGTTTGTGCCAAAAGATTGTTTTGCCCACCGAAAGTGCATCAAAGTGCTGAATTTCCCCCTGAAGGTTCCCAACGCATGTGTCGAAGGGCTGTTTTGCCCACCAAATGTGCACCAAGGTGCTGATTTTCCCACCAAAGGTGCTGAGCAGTCGTGCCACAACGCTATTATGCCCACAGAAAGTGCACCGAGATACTAATTTTCCCACCGAAGGTGCCCAGCGGCCGTACCGTAGGGTTGTTTTGCCAATCAAAGGGGCACAAAGGTGCTAATTTTCCCACCGAAAGTGCCCAACGCCCATGTCGCAGGGCTGTTTTGCCCACCAAATGTGCACCAAGGTGTTGATTTTCCCATCGAAGGTGCTGACTTCCACAGTGAAGGTGCCCAGCAGCCGTGCCGTAGGGCTGTTTTGCCTACCGAAGTTGCACCAAGATACTGATTTTTCCATCGAAGTTTCCCAGCGCCCGTGACTCAAGGTTATTTTGCCCACCGAATGTGGGCCAAGGTGCTGAATTTCTCACCGAAGTTGCCCAGAGGCCATGCCGAAGGGCTTTTTTTCCCACCGAAGGTGCCTAGCGGCTGTGGCGTAGGGAATTTTTACCCAACAAAGTTGCACAAAGGTGTTGACTTTACCACCGAAGGTGCCCAACGCCTCTGCCGAAGGGCTATTTTGCCCACCAAATGTGGACCAAGGATGCTGATTTTCTCACCGAAGTTGCCCAGCAGTCGGGTTGGAGGGTTGTTTTGTGCACCGAAGTTGCCCCAAGGTGCTGAATTTCCCACTGAAGGTGCGCAGCAGCTGTGCCGCAGGGCTGTTTTGCCCATCGAAGGTGCTCCAAGGTGCTAACTTTCCCACCAAAGCTGCCCAGAAACCGTGCCGCAGGGCTGTTTTGCCCACCGAAAGTGCACAAAGATGCTATTTTTCTGACCAAGGTGCCCAACGCCTGTGCCGCAAAACTGTTTTTTCCACCGAATGCACACCAAGGTGATGATTTTCCCTCCAAAGGTACCCAGAGGCCTTGCCGAAGGGCTGTTTTGCCCACCAAAGGTGCACCAAGGTGCTCATTTTCCCATTGAAGTTGCCCACTGAAGGTGCATAAAGGTGTTGATTTTTCCACCGATGATGCCCAGCGGTTTCGCCACAGGGGTCTTTTGCCCACCAAAGGTGCACAAATGTGTTGATTTTCCCTCAAAAGGTACCCAGTAACCATGCTATAGGGTTGTTTTGCCCATTAAAGGTGCGCCAAGGTGCCGATTTTCCCACTAAAGGTGCCCGGTAGCCGTGCCGCAGCGCTGTTTTGCCCACAAAAGGTACACCAAAGTGCTGATTTTTCCACAAAAGGTGCCCAGCGGCCGTGCCGCAGGGCTGCTTTGCCAAACGTAGGTGCGCAACGGCTACACCAAGGTCCTGATTTTCCCACTGACAGTGCCCAGCAGTCGTCCCTCAAGGCTATTTTGCCCACCAAATCTACACCAAGGTGCTGATTTTCCCATCGAAGGCCCCAAGCGCCCATGCCGCAGGCCTGTTTTGCCTACCAAATGTGCACCAAGGTGTTGTTTTTCCCATAAAAAGTGCCCAGCGGTCTTGCCGAAGGGCTGTTTTGCCCACCAAAGGTGCACCAAGGTGCTGATTTTCCCATCGAAGTTGCCCAACGGCCATGCCGAAGCACTGCTTTGCCTACCGAAGTTACCCAACAACCAAGTCAAAGGGCTGTTTTGCCGATTGAAGGTCCACCAAGGTGCTAACTTTCCCACCGAAGGTGCTCAGAGGCCATGCCGCAAGGCTGTTTTACCCACCAAAGGTGCACCAAAGCGATGATTTTCCCACCAATGGTGCCCAGCGTCCGTGCCAAAGGGCTGTTTTGCCCACCAAAGGTGCAGCAAGGTGCTGATTTCCCAACTGATGGTACCCAGCGGCTGTGCCAAAGGGTTGTTTTGCATACCAAATGTGCACCAAAGTGCTGAATTTCCAATCGAAGTTACCCAGCAACCGTGCCGAAGGGCTGTTTTCCCCACCGAAGATGCCCCAAGGTGCTAACTTTCCCACCGAAGGTGCCCAGAGGCCGTGCCACAAGACTGTTTTGCCCACCAAAGGTGCACCAAGGTGCTCACTTTCCCACTGAAGGTGCCCAGTAGCCATGCCGCAGGGCTGTTTTGCCCATCAAAAGTGCACAAAGTTGCTAATTTTCTCTCTGAAGGTGCCCAACGCCTATCCCGCAATGCCGTGATGATTTTCCAACTGAAGGTCCCCAGTGGCCTTGCCAAAGGGTTGTTTCGCCGACCAAAGGTGCACCGAGGTGCTCATTTTCCCATTGAAGGTGCCTACTGAAGGTGTAAGAGGGTGCTGATTTTCCCACCAATGACGCCTAGCGATTTCGCCATAGTGCTCTTTTACCCATCTAACATGCACAAAGGAGGTGATTCCCACCGAAGTTGCCGAGCGGCCTGCCGAAAGACTGCTTTGGCTACCAAACGTGCATCGAGGTACTGATTTTCCCACCAAAGGTGCCCAGCGGCCTGCCGAACGACTATTTTGCCCACCGAATGTGCACCGAGGTGCTGATTTTCCCACATAAGGTGCCCAGCAGCCGTGCTGCAGGTCTGTTTACCCTACCAAACGTGCACCCAAGTGCTGATTTTCCCACCGAAGGTGCCCAACGAACGTAACGCGGGGCTGCTTTGTCCAACGAAGGTGCGCAGCGGTTGCACCAAGGTGCTGATTTTCCTACTGACGATGCCCAGTGGCCATGCCTTAAGGCTATTTTGCCCACCAAATGTGCACCAAGGTGCTGATTTTCCCACCGAAGGTGCCCAGCGGCTGTGCCGTAAGGATGTTTTTCCCACTGAAGGTGCACTAAGGTGTCAATTTCCCCATCGAAGTTTCCCAGCGCCTGTGACGCAGGGTTATTTTACCCACCGAATGTGGGCCAAGGTGCTGAATTTCCCACTGAAGCTGCCTAGAGGTCGTGCCGAAAGGGTTGTTTTGCCCACCGAAGGTGCACCAAGGTGTTGACTTTCCCATCGAAGATGCCTAGCGGCTGTGCCGAAGGGCATTTTTACCCAACGAAGTTGCACCAAGGTGCTGACTTTCTCGCCGAAGGTGCCCAGCACCCTTACCAAAGGGCTATTTTGTGAACTGAATGCGCACCAAGGTATTGATTTTCTCACCGAAGTTGCCCAATAGTCGTGTTGAAGAGTTGTTTTGTCTACTGAAGTTTCCCCAAGGTGCTGATTTTCCCACCGAAGGTGCCGAGCAGTCGTGCCATAGTGCCATTTTTCCTACAGAAGGTGCGCCAAGATACTAATTTTCCCATCGAAGGTATCCAGGGGCCGTGCTGTAGGTCTGTTTTGCCCATTGAAGGTGTATAAAGGTGCTGATTTTCCCGTAGAAGGTGCCTAGCACCCATGCCGCGGGGCTATTTTGCCCACCGAATATGCACCAAGGTGTTGATTTTGCCACCGAAGGTGCACGAAGTTGCTGACTTCCATAGTGAAGGTGCCCAGCAGTCGTGCCGCAACACTATTGGACCCATCGAAGGTGCACCAAGGTGCTGATTTTCTCACTGAAGGGGCCCAGCGGCCATGCTGTAGGGCTATTTGGCCCAACGAAGGTGCAACAATGTGCTAATTTTCCCACAGAAGTTGCTCAGCAGCCGTGCCGAAGGGTTGTTTTTCCCACCAAAGGTGCATCAAGGTGTTGGTTTTCCTACCGAAGGTGCAAAAAGGTGGTGATTTTCCCACCAAAGTTGCACAGCGGTCGTGCCAAAGGACTGCTTCGCCCACCAAAGGTGCACCAAGCTACAGGTTTTCCCACCGAAGGTGCCCAGCGACCGTGCCGATGGGCTATTTTGCCCACCGAATGTGCACCAAGGTGTTGATTTTCCCACTTAAGGTGCCCAGCAGCTGTGCCGAAGGGCTATTTTGGATACCAAATGTGCACGAAGGTGCTGAATTTCCCATTGAAGTTATCCAGCGACTGTGCCGTAGGGCTGTTTTACCCACTGAAGGTGCACCAAGGTGCTGAATTTCCCACCGAAGCTGCCCAGAGTCTGTGCCAAAGGGTTGTTTTGCCCACTGAAGATGCACCAAAGTGCTGATTTTGCCACCGAAGGTACTAAGTGGCCGTGCCGCAAGGCCATTTTGCCGACTGAAGGTGCACCCGGGTGCTGATTTTTCCACCGAAAGTGTCCAGTGCCTGTTGCCGCAGGGCTGTTTGCCAACCAAATGTGCACCAAGTTACTGATTTTCCTACCGAAGGTGCACCAAGATGCCGACTTCCCCAGTGAAGGTCCCCAGTGGCCGTGCCGCAGTGTTGTTTTGCCCACCGAAGGTGCCCAGCGACCGTGCCCCATGGCTATTTTACCCACCAAAGGTGCACTAAGTTGCTGACTTTCCCATCGAAGGTGCCCAACGTCCGTGCCGAAAGGCTATTTTCCTGCCGAATGTGCACCAAGGTGCTGATTTTCCCACCGAAGGTGCCTAGGGCCCGTGCCATAGGGCTGTTTACCCCACCAAAGGTGCACCTAAGTGCTGATTTTCACACCGAAGGTGCCTAGCGGCAGTGCCGCAGGGCTGCTTTGCCCAACGAAAGTACGCAGTAGCTACATCAAGATTTTTATTTTCCCACAGATGATGCTCAGCTGGCATCCCGCAAGGCTGTTTTGCCCACAAAATCTGCACCAAGGTGCTGATTTTCCCACCAAAGGTTCCTAGCGGTCGTACTGAAAGACTATTTTACCCACCGAAGATGCCCCAAGGTGCTGACTTTCCCATCGAAGGTGCCCAATAGTTGCGCCGCTGGGCTGTTTTGCCCATCGAAGGTGCACCATGGTGCTAACTTTACCACCGAAGGTGCCTAGTGGCCGTACCGCAGGTTTGTTTTACCCATCGAAGGTGCACAAAGATGCTGATTTTTCCACCGAAGGTGCCCAGCGCCTGTGTCGTAAGGTTATTTTTCCCACCGAATGTGTATCAAGGTGATGATTTTCCCACCGAAGGTGCCCAACGGCTGTGCCGAAGGGCTGTTTTGCCCACCAAAGGTGCAGCAAGGTGCTCATTTTCACTCTGAAGGCGCCCAGCGACCGGGCCACTAGACTGTTTTCCCTACCGAAGGTGCACAAGGGTGCCGATTTTCCCACCGAAGATACCCAACGATTTTGCGACAGGGCTGTTTTGCCTACCAAAGGTGCTGATTTTCCCACGAAAGGTGCCCAGCGACCATGCCACAAGGCTATTTTGCACACCGAAGGTGCATCACGGTGCTGATTTTCCCATGAAAGGTACCCAACGTCCGTGCCTCAGGGCTATTTTGCCCACAGAATGTGCCCCAAAGTGCTGATTTTCACACAGAACATGCCCAGTGGTTGTGTCGAAGGGCTTTTTTTCCACTGAAGATCCATCAAGGTACTGATTTTCCCGCCAAAGGTGCCTAACGGCCTTGCCGCAGGGCTGTTTTCCCACTGAATGTTCACCAAAGTGCTGATTTTCTCACCTAAGTTGCCCAGCGGCCGTGCCGAAGGGCTACTTTTCCTACCTAAGGTGCACCAAGGTGCTGATTTTCCATCTAAAGGTGCATGCCGGCCGTGCCACAAGGCTGATTTGCCCACCGGATGTGCACCAAAGTGATGAATTTCCCACCAAAGTTACCCAGCGGCCATGCCGAAGGCCTGTTTTGCCCACTGAAGGTGCACGAAGGTGCTGACTTTCCCACCGAAGATGCCCACAGGCCATGCCGCTAGGCTTTTTTACCCACCAAAAGTGCACCAAGGTGCTGACTTTCCCACCGAAGGTACCCAGCGTCCCTGCTGAAGGGTTGTTTTGCCCACCAAAGGTGCACCAAGGTGCTGATTTTCCCACTGAAGGTGTCCAGCAGCCGTGCCGAAGGGCTATTTTGGATACCAAATGTGGACGAAGGTGCTGAATTTCCCATTGAAGTTATCCAGCGACTGTGCCGTAGGGCTGTTTTACCCACCGAAGGTGCACCAAGGTGTTGAATTTCCCACCGAAGGTGCCCAGCGTCCGTGCCTAAGGGTTGTTTTGCCCACCGAAGATGCACCAAAGTGCTGATTTTGCCACCGAAGGTGCCGAGCGACCGTGCCTCAAGGCCGTTTTTCCCACTGAAGGTGCACCCAGGTGCTGATTTTCCCACCGAAAGTGCCCAGCACCTGTGCCGCAGCACTGTTTTGCCCACCAAATGTGCACTAAGTTACTGATTTTCCTACCGAAGGTGCACCAAAGTGCCAACTTCCCCAGTGAAGGTTCCCAGTGGCCGTGTTGCAGTGCTGTTTTGCCCACCGAAGGTGCCCAGCGACTGTGCCCCATAACTGTTTTACCCACCGAAGGTGCACTAATTTGCTGACTTTCCCATCGAAGGTGCCCAGCGTCGGTGCTGAAAGGCTATTTTCCCACCAAATGTGCACCAAGGTGTTGATTTTCCCACTGAAGGTCCCCAGCGGCTGTGTCGAAGGGTTGTTTACGCCACTGGTGGTGCTCCAAGGTGCTGATTCTCCCACCGAAGGCGCACCAAAGTGCTGACTTCCCCAGTGAAGGTTCCCAGGGCCCGTGCCGCTGGGTTGTTTTGCCCACTGAATGTGCACCAAGGTTCTGATTTTCCCACGGAAGGTGTACCATGGTGCTAACTTCCCTAGCGAAGGTTCCCAGCGACCTTGCCACAGCGTTGTTTTGCCCACAGAAGGTGCACCAAGATATTGATTTTCCCACCAAAGGTGCCTAGCTGTCGTGCTGTAGGGCTGTTTTGCCCATCGAAGGTGGACCATGGTGCTGATTTTCCCACCGAAGGTGCACCAAGGTGCTGACTTCCACAGTGAAGGTGCCCAGCGGCCGTACTGTAGTGCTGTTTTGCCCACTGAAGGTGTATCAAGGCGCTAATTTTCCCACCGAAGGGGCCCAACGGTCGTGCCGCAGGACTATTTGGCCCAACAAAAGGTGCGCCAATGTGTTGATTTTCCCATCAAAGTTGCTCAGCAACCGTGTTGAAGGGTTGTTTTTCCTACAGAAAGTGCATCAATGTGCTGATTTTCCCACCGAAGGTGCCTAACGGCCATCTCGCATGGCTATTTTGCCCACCAAACGTGTACAAAGGGGGTGATTTTCCCATCGAGTTTCCCGGTGACCGTACTGAAGGACTGCTTTGCCCACCGAAGGAGCACCAAGGACCGTGCCGTAGGGCCATGTTGAAGTGCTGCTTTTCCCGTCGAAGGGCGATGTCGTAGGCTGTTTTGCCCGCTGAATGTGGGTTAAGGTGCTGAATTTCCCACCGAAGTTGCCTAGAGGCCATGCTGAAGGGCTGTTTTGCCCACCAAAGGTGCACCAAAGTGCTGACTTTCCCATTAAAGGTGCTCAACGGCCATGCCGCAAGACATTTTTACCCAACAAAGGTGCACCAAGGTGCTAACTTTCCCACTGAAGGTGCCTAGCGCCCATACCGAAGGGCTATTTTGCCCACCGAATGTGCACCAAGGTGCTGATTTTCCCACCAAAGGTGCCCAGTGGCCGTACTGCAGGTCTGTTTACCTCACCGAAGGTGCACCCAGTTACTGATTTTCCCACCGAAGGTGCCCAGCGACTGTGTCGCAGGGCTGCTTTCTTAACGAAGATGTGCTGCGGTTGCACCAAGGTGTTGATTTTCCCACTAACGATGCCCAACGGTCGTGCCTCAAGGCTATTTTGCCCACCAAATCTACACCAAGGTGCTGATTTTCCTCCCGAAGTTGCTCAATGGCCATGGCAATTGGCTGTTTTGCCAACCAAAGATGCCCCAAGGTGCTGACTTTCCAACAAAAGGTGTCTAGCTGCCGTTTTGCCCACCGAAAGTGAACCAAGGTGCTAACTTTCCCACCGAAGGTGCCCAGCAGTTGTGCAGCAGGGCTGCTTTCCCCTCCGAAGATGCACTAAGGCGTTGATTTTCCTACAGAAGGTGCCCAGCACCTATAATGTAGGGCTTTTTGGCCACCCAACGTGCACCAAGGTGCTCATTTTCCCACAGAAGGTGTCCAGTGGCCTGGCCGAAGGGTTGTTTTGCCCACTGAAGGTGCATCAAGGTGCTGATTTCACCACCGAAGGTGCCCAGCGCCGCTACCACAGGGCTATTTTTCCCATCAAAGGTGCACCAAAGTGCTGATTTTCCCAGCGAAGGTGCCAAGCACCCGTGCCGTAGGCTTTTTTGCCCACCGAATGTGTACCAAGGTGCTAATTTTCTCACAGAAAGTGCCCAGTCGCTTTGCCGAAGGACTGTTTTGTCCACCAAAGTTGCACCAAGGTGTTGATTTTCCCACCGAAGGTGCACGATGGTCCTGATTTTCCCACCGAAGGTGCCCCGCAGCCATGCTGCAAGGTTAATTTACTAACCGAATGTGCATCAAAGTGCTGAATTTCCCATCGAAGTTACCCAGCGGCTGTGCCATAGGGTTGTTTTGCCTATCGAATGTGCACAAAGGTGTGACTTTCCTTCCAAAATTGTCCATAGGTCAAGCCGCAGGGGTATTTTGCCCACCAAAGGTGCGCCAACGTGCTGACTTTCCTATCAAAGCTGCCCAGAGGCCGTGTCGCTGGGCTATTTTACCCACCAAAGCTACACCAAGGTTCTGACTTTCCCATCGAAGCTGCCTGGCGCCCGTACCAAAGGCCTATTTTGCCCACCGAATGTGCACCAAGGTGCTGATTTTCCTACTGAAGGTGCCCAGCGTCCGTGCCGCAATGTTGTTTATCCCAAAAAGATGCAACCAGGTGCTGATTTTCCCACCGACAGCGCCCAGCGGCCATGCCTCAAGGCTGTTTTGCCCACCAAATCTGCACGAAGGTGCTGATTTTCTCACAGAAGTTGCCCAGCGGCCATGTCGAGCGGCTGTTTTTCCAACCGAAGATGCCCTAAGATGTTGATTTTCCCACCAAAGGTGCCCAGCGGCCATGCCGCAGGGCCATTTTTCCCACCGAATGTGAACCAAGGTGCTAATTTTCCCACTGACGGTGCGTAGCGGCCGTCCCTTAAGGCTATTTTGCCCACCAGATGTGCACGAAAGTACTGATTTCCCCACAGAAGTTGCCCAGCGGCTATTCTGAAGCATTGTTTTACCCACCAAAGATGCCCCAAGGTGCTGACTGTCCCACTGAACGTGCCCAGCGGCCATGTCGCAGGGCTATTTTGCCTAACAAAGGTGAGCCAAGGTGCTAACTTTCCCACTGAAGGTGCCCGATGACCATGCCTCAAGGTTGTTTTTCCCACTGAATGTGCACCAAGGTGATGATTTTCCCACCAAAGGTGGCCAGCGGCCGTGCTGAAGGGCTGTTTTCCCCACCAAAGGTGCACTAAGGTGCTCATTTTCCTACTGAAGGAGCCCGGCGGCCTGGCCGCAGGGTTGTTTTCCCCACCGAAGGTACACTAGGGTGCTGATTTTCCCACAAAAGATGCCTAGCGGTTTAGCCAAAGGGCTGTTTTGTCCATTAAAGGTGTTGATTTTCTCAAGAAAGGTGCGCAGCGGCCATGCCATAGGGCTATTTTGCGCACTGAAGGTGCTCAAAGGTGCTGATTTTCCCACGAAAGATGCCCAGCGAGTGTGCCACAGGGCTGTTTTGCCTATAGAAGGTGCACCAATGTGTTAATTTTCCCACAGAAGGTACCCAGTGGCCGTATTGCAGGGCAGTTTTTCCCACCAAAGATGCATCAAGGTATTGATTTTCCAACCGAAGGTACCCAGCGACCGTGCCGTAGGGTTATTTTGCCCATCGAAGGTGCACCAAGGCGCTAATTTTTCCACTGAAATTGCCTCGCGACCGTGCTGAGGGACTATTTTGCCCACATAAGGTGAACCATGGCACTGATTTTCCCATCAAAGGTTCCTAGCTGCCATGCCGCAGGGCTGTTTTACCCACCAAATGTGCACCAAGGTGCTGATTTTCCCGTCTAGGTTGCCCAGCGGTCGTGCCGAAGGGATGCTTTACCTACCGAAGGTGCTCCAAGGAACTGATTTTCCCACCGAAGGTGCCTGGCGGCTATGCCACAGGGCTGATTATCCCATCGAATGTGCACCAAGGTGCTGAATTTCCCAACGAAGTTACCTAGTAGCCATGTCGAAGGGTTGTTATGCCCACCGAAGGTGCATGAAGGTGCCGACTTTCCTACCAAAGGTGCCCAGAGGCCGTGCCGCAGGGTATTTAACCCACCAAAGGTGCACCAAGGTGCATATTTTTCCACAGAAGTTGCCCAGCTGCTATGTTGAAGTGCTCTTTTACTCATCGAAGATGCCCCAAGATGCTAGGTTTCCCGCTGAAGGTGCCCAGCGGCCGTGCCACAGGACTGTTTGTCCTACTGAAGGTGCACCAAGGTGCTAACTTTCCCGAAAAAGGTGCTTAGCGCCTATGCCGCATGGCTATTTTTCCCACCAAATGTGCACCAAGGTGATGATTTTCGCACCGAAGGTGCCCAGCGGCCGTGCTGAAGGGTTGTTTTTCCCACCAAAGGTGCACCAAGGTGCTCATTTTCCAGCTGAAGGTGCCCAGCGGCCAGGACGCAGGGTTGTTTTCTCCACTGAAGGCGCACGAGGGTGCTGTTTTCCCGTAAAAGATGCCTAGCAGTTTAGCCATAGGGTTGTTTTGCCCACCAAAAGTGCACAAAGGTGATGATTTTCCCACAAAAGACGCCCAACAACCATGTCATAGGTCTATTTTGCATACCGAAGGTGCAAAAAGGTGTGCTGATTTTCCTACCAAAGTGGCCCAGCAACCGTGCCGCAGGGCTATTTGGCCCGTCGAAGGTGCACCAATGTGCTGATTTTCCTACTAAAGTTGGTCAATAGTTGTGCCAAAGGGTTGTTTTTCCTACCGAAGGTGCATTAAGGTGCTGATTTTCTCACCGAAAATGTTCACCGGCCGTCTCGCAGGGCTATTTTTCCCACTAACCGTGCACAAAGGTGGTGATTTTCCCACCGAAGTTGCCCAGCGGTTGTTCCAATGGACTGCTTTGCCCACCAAAGGTGCACCAAGGTGCTGATTTTCCCACCAAAGGTGCCCATTGGCCGTGACGAAGGGCTATTTTACCCACCGAATGTGCACCATGGTGCTGATTTTCCCACCTAAGGTGCCCAGCGGCCGTTCCACAGGTTTGTTTACCCCACCAAAGGTGCACCCAAGTGCTGATTTTCCCACGGAAGTTGTACAGTGACTGTGCCACTGGGTTGCTTTGCCGAACAAAGGTGCGTAGCAGCTGCACCAGTGTGCTGATTTTCCCACCGATGGTGCCTAGTGGTCGTGCCTCAAGGATGTTTTGCCCACCAAATGTGGACTAAGGTGTTGGTTTTCCCATCGAAGTTGCCCAACGGCCATGCCGCAGGGCTGTTTTGCCTACCAAAGGTGCACTAAGGTGCTGATTTTCCCATCGAAGGTACCAAACGTCCGTGACGCAGGGCTGTTTCTCCCACTGAATGTGCACCAAGGTGTTCATTTTCCCACTGAAGGTGCCTAGCGGTCAGGCGGAAGGATTGTTTTTCCTACCGAAGATGCATCAAGGAGCTGATTTTTCCACCGAAGTTGCCCGACGGCCGGGTCACAGGGTTGTTTTGCCCACCAAAGGTGCACAAGGGTGATGATTTTCCCATCGAAGATGCCCATCGGTTGGGACAATCACCGAAGGTGCATCAAGGTTTGACTTTCCCACCGAAGGTGCCTAGCGGCCGTGCTGCAGGGCTATTTTTCCTACCGAAGGTGCACCAAGGTGCTGATTTTCCCACCGTAGGCACCCAACGCTCGTGTCGTAGGCATATTTTTCCCACCGAATGTGCACCAAGGTGCTGATTTTCCTATCGAAAGTGCCCAGCGGTTGTGCCGAAGGGCCGTTTTTCCCACTAAAGGTGCAACAAGGTGCTGCTTTTCCTACCAAAGTTTCCCAGCGGTCGTGTTGAAGGGCTGCTTTGCCTACCGAAGGTGCACGAAGGTACTAATTTTCCCACTGAAGGTGCCCGACGGCCATGCCGCAGGGCTCATTTACCTACCGAATGTGCATCAAGGTGTTGAATTTCCCACCGAAGTTACCCAGTGGTCGTGCCGCAGGGCTGTTTTACCTACCGAATGTGCACAAAAGTGCTGACTTTCCTACCAAAGTTAACCAGAGGCCATGCCGCAGGGCTATTTTGGCCACCGAAGGTGCAACAAGGTGTTGACTTTCCCACCAAAGGTGCACAGAGGTCATGCCGCATGGCTATTTTACCCACCGAAGGTGCACCAAAGTGTTGACTTCCCATCGTAGGTGTCGAGCATCCATGCCGCAGGGCTATTTTACCCATCGAAGGTGCTGACTTTCCCACCAAATGTGCACCAAGGTGCTAATTTTCCCACCGAAGTTGCCCAGGGCCTGTGCCGCAGGGCTATTTACCCTGCCAAAGGTGTACCAAGGTACTGATTTTCCCACCGAAGGTGTCGACCAACAATGTCGTAAGGCAGTTTTGCCCACCGAAGGTGCACTCAGGTGTTGATTTTCCCATCGAAGGTGCCCAGTGGCCACGCTGAAGGGCTGTTTTGCCAACCGAAGGGGCACCAAGGTGCTGATTTTCCCGCCGAAAGTACCCAGCGCCCATACTAGAGGGCTGTTTTGCCCACCAAATGTGC